>JAULKJ010000007.1:12075568-12090496 GCA_032355405.1 Rubia balearica
CATGGGTGATGGGGCGGGTATGGGTATGAAAATTTTAGGTGGACATGGGTATGGAGATACCATAATCCGTACCCGCTCCACCCCATTGTCATCCCTAGCTAGAGATATTGATGATCAAAATGATTATTGAAAACCATGAAAAAGTTGAGTGGCCAATAGTTGTAGGATGAGGGGAGTATATTATAGAGCAAACGACTTTTGTGGCCCTCAATCATCACCATCATTCACCTTTGGCACTCCAATTTTTTCCAACATTTTGCCCCTAAACTTACAAAACTAGTGAATTGTGACTCATCTCTCAGGTTAAACCGTTAAACTTGGTTTAATTTTAAGGAGCAAAATCAACATTTTTAATTTTTTCTCTCTCTTCAATTTCTTTTTCATTTTTCCTTCCCCTTTCCCTTCACTATTCCGCCACCTCCATTCCCCCTAAACCCTAATTCCAACACCGTTGTTCACCACTGGTAACCTCCCTCCACCACCATCGGAAGTTCACCATCGCACCAAACTTCCGTCCTCGGTGTCTTCTCCAGAAAGTTCCTAGCCAATCACCAATTTCGTATGCAAAAGTCAACCCAAAACTGGCACTTCACCACCTCTATCCCCTTCGGCGAGTCCTTGCCGGAAAAGACAAACTTCCATTAGCCGTAAACTTCACGCTTCACCGTCATCACCATTTCTCAAGCCACCGAGTAGACACCCGCAGAACCTTCGCTGGGACCCCAACTTCATCACCCAGTCATCGAATATCCCCATCACCCCAATTCAATCACCCTTTTCATCCTAATTCAACCACCCCACCCCGTATAAAAATCCACCAACATCGAACATCCCCCACCTGAAAACCTAGATTCACATGTGTCGATCCACCCACAGCCCCATTGCAAAATGCTCATCCCATCGCGAAAACCTAGATCCGTAGGTGTCTCCCAACAAACGACGACATCTCCGTCTCGCGAACCCCCCACTCAACGGGGATGACTGGATTAAGCTTCACATGTGCTGGAAAGGGCTTCACAAGAGATGACAACGAATCTGAGTTTTCAGGCAAGGTGTTTGCGACGGTGGAGAGGGCAGGGTTTGTATGGAAGGTGTGTGATTGCAATGGGGATGGCTTATGGTGGAGATGGCGACGGGGAATCACAGTTTCAAGGTTTCAAGGGAGCGGAAAGGGGAAAGGGTGGGAAAAATAAAAATGAAAAGGAAAATGAAAAGAAAAAAAATGTCAATTTTGCCCCTTAAAATTAACGTGTTGACAAAGTTTAACGGTTTGACCAGACATGAGAGGTACAATTCACTAGTTTTGTAAGTTCAGAGGCCAAAAGTGATGGGAAAAAATGGACGGCCAAGGGTGGACAATGGTAATAGTTTGAGGGCCACAGAAGTCGTTTGCTCTATGTTATATTATTTTTGCTTTAATAAATCAAATTTAAAGTAAAACAATAATGCTTAATTTATTAATTATTATTGTTAAATATTCAACACTTATATTTAATTGGAAATAAAAATAAATATTGTAAAATTATGTGGGACCTATCAAGCTACACGCTTACCATTGTGAAAGTGTGTAGTTTGCCACATCATTAGTTTGAAAAGATGACATGGCAAGTCAAACTACAACCCTTTGTAGCTTATCATTTGAGATGCTAATATGTCGTCCGCCTGTATATGTGCTTTGAGGGCCTTAACTCCCCTCTTCCCCCCACAACCTTGATATCCTGGAATTTTCAATATTTGGTAGAAGACCGGCTTTTGTCGAGGAGAATGTGGTGTAATGCGGGATGTGTGTAAGAGAGGTGTGTTTATGAGCCCCACATGTGTGGAGTCCACATGGATTATAGTTAGTTAAAACAATTAGTTAAATAAACATTATTTTTGTCATTTCATTTTTCTGTGGTTAAAAAGCGGTGAGAGCAATTAAGTTTTAAACTTTTATGCCAATCAAGAGTTATATTTTCACCTTAAAAAAATTGTACATTGATCAAATGTTATATTTTCAGTACACTTTTTTAAAGTTCGAGCCATTACACTTTTTCTTATTGAACGTCTAAGATGAGAATATAACTTTCAATTGTAAAAATTAATAGGAGTAGTGTAGTTAAGTCCACTTGAACTTGAAGGACAAAAGTGGATCTTTTCCATTTTCTTTCACTAATTGTTTATGGTCATATAACGAAATTTAGACAAAACTTCATGTACGTATTATGTTTGTGGGTCAAATTCATGTTTCAGCATTTACGGGGACCATTCTTCAAGCCCTTACCAAGAAGGAGTGCAAGATGATTGGTTGCTCAACTTAATTTCTTTTGAAATTCTACGTAGTACTCCCTTTATTTCTTTAATATTTACACACTTTCTAAATTAATTACTTTTTCAACTTAAAATAAATGTGTTGAGTTGAATGTTCTTAGAACGGTTGAACTATGGTGAATATAGTATAGTGGAGTGGAGATAAGAGATGATAGTTTTTATTGGATGTACATCTGAAAATTATCATTCAATTTCGTTTTATTAAAAAACTTTTAACTTTAAATTAAATTGCTCTACCAAATTCTAATATTTGAATTAACATTCAATTCTGCTATAAATACATTGCCTTCCAAATGGATATCCCTTTTTTTTGTACATGTTGATATGAATTTTCTTAAGAAAATCCTATTTGTGGAATGATTAGAAGTACTTGTCAATTGTTGAATTGAAACATCTTCTTTAGAGCAGAAGATGCACTCAAAATATGCTGATAAACACAACTTTTAGTGACACAAGGTTTGCTCCATGAACCAAGCACTACTTGCCTTAATCAACACAAAGAACTACGAGTTCTAAGTACTAAATCGAAAACAAAACCTAACGGTTTAACTGTTTAAATAAGCAACGAGTTTAAACTCAAAATATGACGTATTTAATAAAATGTGATTAAAAATATTGATAACTATCCCCTATTTATAGTGTATAGGTTCAGCCATGTGTAGACAGGATTTACCAAATCCTAAATAAATGCTTGAATGAATATTGTCTTATATAATTTAGCCTTATTTAATCTAATCAGAACTAGATAAGATAGAATTAAATATTACTTAATCTATTCTAACCTTATTAGTCTAATCAGAGTTTAATATTTCTAAATTCAAATGAGGCTACGAATTCATCTAAAATTGGGCCAACATGGCCGAGATTTCCATGGGCCAAAATACCATAAAACCTAAACTAATAAAGTTGTAAACTGTTGTTGGTCCATCCCACCAAATAAAGTTCCAGCCGGTTCTTTTAAGACGTTTCATTTGTTTTCATCTTCATGACTTTAATCCTTGGAGACAAGAGTGACATTAATCCAACATATCCCCGGATAGAATGTAAAATCCACAAATAATTGTGACTATGTATATTCATATATATACTGAGTACAAAGGGTATACAAGACAGAATCAGATATGGAAAAGGAAAAGGATATATACAAAACCAATCAGAAAGGGTATTCCTTTCTTAACCTGATTCTAATTTATCTAATATTCTATTACTCATTCTATTCATTGCTACGTAAACCTGCGGGCTATTTAAGTTTCAATACTCTTTTTATATTCGTACCCTATGGGCTAGACGTTTATAGAGAAACCTTTTAAGTGTACCCTACGGGCTAGACACTTAGAAGTCGAGTTGGGTGTACCCTGTGGGCTAGACGCTGCAATTCGTGCATTTAAATTGAGTTGGGCGAAATTCTCAACTTAAATAAAGATTCGATTTTTCGCAATTCAGAATTTTCGCAAGGAGATTCATACCACATGTAATAGATGAGTTACATGGTTTAATCGTCTATTTTAAGTTAGATTTAAGGGCATGTTATCATCAATTTAGGGTTAATAAAGAGGGTGTGGAGAAAACAGCTTTTCAGACAATCATGGTCATTATGAGTTTGTTGACATCACATTTGGTTTGACCAATAAACCTGCTACTTTTTAGGCCCTTATGAATCAATTGTTTAATAAATACTTGAGGAAGTGTGTACAGGTGTGATATGGAGATATCTCTTTACGAAAATTCTGGATTGCAGAATTTAGATGATTTATTGACTGTAATGAAGGTAATTTCACCCAACCCTAATCACAGCTACACAAACTGTTAACTAACTAGCCTGCAGAATTAGCTCACAAATTGAAGGGTATTCCTAACATAATTAATCCGTAGAATTAAGCAACAATGGATCGATCATAAGCAACAATGGATCGATCGCAAGCAAAGAGTAATAACTCAAATTCTGAATATATGATTGATAAAAGATGTGTAAAATTCGTCCAAGGCCTCCCCTATTTATAGGGTATAATTTGGCCAGCACAAATAGAAAGAAGACATGATTTAGTGTAATTCCTGTCAGAAACTGGAAAGACTTATGACAACTTTAAGAAAGTAAAACCAAATCTAAATAAAATACCTAATTTAAAGGAGATATGGTCGAAATTCATCAAGTTAAGTCTTGAATGAATATTGTCTTATCCAATCTTACCAAATTTAATTCTAATCGAATTAGAACTGAATATTGTAAACCCCAAAATGAAGTATAGCCAAAATTAAACTCTTCCAACACCAACATGGCCGAGTTTAATGGGCTTTATTCCAAAATAAAATAAATTACAATGATCACACTATCTAAAAAAAACGGTGAAAAAAAAGAGTATAGTGTTCTTCATGTGTCTTCACTATTTCGAAACTCTTGAACAATTAATCCAAGACATTTTCAATTTATTCTTTAACTCTTCATCATGACACCGATCAATCAAATCAATCAATGTTGCATCTCTAACCTTCATTATTGACCTAATCATAGGACCCGTCATGCCACTTAGAAGATCCCGAACATATCTTTTAATTGTCTGATCAAGTTTTGACATATCTTCATCTATTGAGGTAGCTATGACATTCATACATGCAGCTTCTCTGACGCGGCGGTGTAAAAGGAAGGAGACAATGTGATAGCAGGAAAGTGGCATGGCAGTGGAAGAGATGAAGGAGGCACGACGAGGCGAGGGGTGGAGGCGGCGCGGCAGAGGCGTGAGGGTGAATGGAGAGCTGAGAAGGCGTGAGGGCAAGAGCAGAAAAACCTAAGGAATTGGGTACTGAGAAAAAACTAAGGGGCAAGGAATGGTTTGGGAAGGGATTGGCTTTTATTTTTATGAGAAAGACTAATATGAGACAAGGTACAAACTAAAGTTTTACAAATTACAAAAAGTACTCCATGTCATTTCCATCTTTAAATAATTGTGTTTAAACCCTCTATCTCACCATAAAATTAGGTGAGACCGTCTCATCCAAGTCTTTGTATATTTTTATATATTTGGTTAAAAGGCCCAACAACGGCACCCCCATTAAAGGCGGTTCTATTTAGTCGATTTTCATCAAAGGGGAATCGCCTTTAATTGAAAAGAACCACCTTTAATCGATTTTCATCAAAGGCGGAATTGCCTTTAATCGATTTAAAACCACCTTTAAAATGATCGGCGTGACTTTGGAAGGAATTTCGAATTCGGAACCTAATCCTAATTAAAGGCGTCTCCTCAGGAACCACTTTTGATTGCATGCCTTTAATCACCCCTTCTCCACTGGTGTGTTGTCTATAAATATCTTTTAGGTGTTAGCTCCAGCACCTTCATCCTTGTATTTTTCAGCCATGGTTCCAGGGACTACCAAGCTCTAATACCAATTGCTATAGCCTCCAGGTCCAGAATAGCAATTAAAGAAGATGCAACACCTTATTGCAAAAATATCAATAGCTCCTCATAATTTCTGGAAAAAAGAAGTAAAAGGGAAAAGATGAACAATTTTTCTTCAAGCTTAGGAAATTTTCAAAGAAAAGGTGACTGAAGCTATTCTTTTGATTTCTATTTGTACTCTGATTTCTTCATTGCACTAACTTCTTTCAATAGAACAACTCCTTCCTTCTCAATTCATCTTCTTGAAGTTGTTAATTCGTCGTTGCTGCTAACCCGAGTTTCTGTATGTTTACTCGTCTCCCCTTGTGTACATAACACAATTCAATAACACATACTGTATATAGACGCATCTGTGACTCAAAATAGAACATGCATACAAGCTCTTCCAACCGGCTGAGACTCATCCAAAGATGATAGTATTCAGTAGATGCTTATCAATAACCGGCATGTCAGAGCATCGATAAACAACCTTTTTTTTTCAGAGCATCCAAAATCAACCACGCCCGAGTATATAACAGCTTCAGGTTGCATTTTCATAAGCGCTTAAGAAGAGCACAGAAACAAGCAGCAGTAAGCCTGGTCCCTGTCTTTTTTCGACTAAACTGAACTGAATTGCAATTAAATCGAGAAGAACATGATCTAGTTAAAGCCAAACTAAGATCACTAATCTAATGGGATCCCAAATTTAACTTGGAAGAAAGAGTCCCATCCCCAACTGTTCTTCCTTTTGATACCCTTACTGATATGAAATTGTACTGCCCATAATAAACCTTCATAGTAACCAACAAATAAGTAGCACAATTTTGAAACTGAACTCTTCTTTTGGGATGGAGAGAGTAAGAATCTTAACAAGTAAAACAATCGATGAGGATTGCTTCTTGATTCTTTTAGCTCCAACAGATTGCACTGTCAGCAAATTTTCTCCGAGCATAATAGCGATTATGCGCAATATTACGCAGCAAAACACTAAGGCCAACCATCTGAGAACAGAGCATATAAAGACCTTTTGCTAACATAATGGTCTAGAAAGAAGAAGCCTGATAAGATATGCATATCAAAAAGGAAGTAAATGCATTGACTTGAAGAATATATTGCACAAAAACACACTTCTCCGTGGAAATCCTAAGTTTTAAATGGCAATCTACATAGAATATCAATCTATAACCCTTACACAAACACAGAACAATTACAAGGGGGGAAAATACATGAGATGGAAAGCATAACATATGAAGTAAAATGACGGTATCAATGACTCACTATAACTGTAACCCCAATTATTTGTCGACTGAATGGGCACGAGAAAAAACAATGGAGGCCGATACAGCTCTCTAGATACAGCAAAGAATTGGGAACGTATAACCAAACCATCTGGAGAACGTTTTAAAACACACATCCACGCAAACTGATATGATATTAATACACCGGCTGCTTACTTAAAGCAAATCCCAGCTGAATCTTGGTTGAGCCATACCCGAATTGCTTGTAGAAGCTGAATGAGGCTGAGGCCCGGGCATGGCATCAAAAGTCTCCCACTGGGTGGTGATTAGAACCGGCCCTGAAGCTGAGTGTCTTGACGGTTGCTGCTGCGAATGCTGTTGTCCGACTGGCGATGATAAATGATCGAAGGTGGGGAACCTGCGCTGCTGCTCCACAGGAGCCTGATTCGCCTTGCTGGTTGCATTTTCATTGCTGACCGGCGTGGCGTTTTTAACCTTCAAGACATCTAGAGTCTCCACATACTTCTGCACTCTAGTCACCTTCATTATCCAAGAGCTTTCATTAATCCGAGACTCCTAACTTGAGTAACTAAGCTCAAACACACACATAAAGCTAACAACTTTAAAGTTCAACAGTACCTGCATTTTCCTCTGCAATTTGACATCTCCATCTACAACAATACTATCTAACTGAAGCAGCTGGTTCATCAACATCTCAATCAGATTCAGCAGATCCTTCTCGGCAACTCTCCCGCCTCTAGAAATGACAGAGTCATATGCAGACACCTGCTCCATCAAAAACAAAATCTTAGCTCTACACATTCAAAATCCCCATTCTTACATAATTTTTTACAGCTAAACCGAAGCATCACATTGAAGTTAAGTCTATCAGAACAGAAATAGAACATGAGTTCCACACAATCGACAATTCGAGCTGTAAAAATTAGTATACTGCTCCTAAGAATCCAGAATAAATTAAATCAACAACAGATCAAACATATACCTGCCCACCAAGCCTATCAACCTCAAAACTGATGTCTGAAATCGATTTCGCAGCCTTCTCCAGTTTAGCAGTCTTCCTCATCTCGAGGTACCTCTTTTCCTGGCTAATGGGATCCTCCATGAGCACAATCTTAGACTTATCCTTCACCCCAACAGTATCAAGAAAAGTGTTGGAATTCCTCTCCTTATCCTTAAACAGTAGCTTCTGATCTTCATGATGCAGCCCAGTGGGCCCCGTCAACATCTTCTTCAACTCCCCTGCTCAGACAGAATTACATAAACCAAAACAAACAAAAAACACACTGTAATGAAAAATACGCAGAACAGAGAACTAACTCACCGAAGGTTGCTTGCGAGCTGATGCTGATTCCATGGTAGACCCCGCCGTACTTGACCCGGACCCGAATCGGAGGCGGAACGGGTCGGCTTTGATCCAGATCAGTCCGGGTCTGAACCAGCATTCCTCCCGGCCGCATCTCCCAATTCTCCTCGCCGGAGCCGTCTGTCGGTGGCACACCTAAACCCATTCCCATAGTCCGAGTCCTCATGCGCATCATATTCCCACCAGATTCTTGACCGGAGTTTGACTTTGCCGGTGGACTTACAAGAAACAGAGTCAAGAGTGTGATATTTCCCCCCGAGAAATCAGCCAAAAATTTATGAAATTCGCGATACAAATCCTGAAACCGAGGCGAAAAAAACGGGCGTTTCTTCCGTCGGATTGAAGAAGAATCAATGTCAAACAAACGCACCAAGAAATGGAAATAAAAAATGGTAAGCTAACCGACAAAGGGATTCTTTTCTTGCTCAAAGTGATTGGCACAGAAGGATCTGAGAAAGAGCTGGAATTTTGCGTATAAATATATACAGTGGATATATATAATATAATACTATAATTATTTCAGAGGAGACTTATGGAAGCCGCCATGGTTAAAATTAAAAGATGGGAATCTTGATGATTACTTTTACTGGGAAAATTGAAACAAAAAACTGTGTAAATATAGTCTTGGGGGTGGGGTTAAAAGAGGAAAGGAAATCTGGTGAGATATGATTGCTGATGTGATGATTTCTGCAGGGGGGATGCTATCAAGCCGTGACACCTGGTTTTGGTTCATCATGCTTTCTTTCCTAGTTAAGCTACGTTGCCTTGTGTTTGGCCCGGCTACATGTGTTTCACTGTCTCAATTTTCACACTTTCTACGTTATTGTTGTTCGGGTTGATTTATGTTCAACTTGTAGTTGCCTCGTTTTTTGGGTACTTACGGTTACAAGATAAAGTTATGGGTGAGGTGAAATTAGAAAGGCGTTTTGGATAATGAATATGTTTGGGGGATGTTTAAGCGCAATAATGAATATGAAATATTGCTAGATTCACCGTAACACATATTTTAAAAATATCTATTTTTATAATTTATTATTATACATAATTAAAAATATTTAAATTTAAAAAACATTCAATGGATAGTCACAAAAGAAAAGGTAAGACAATTTTAGAGGGACAGAGGGAGTACTTGATTTAATTAAAAAATGACTTTGTAAAGTATTTGATAATGGCAAAATTTTGGAAAATTTTATTTTTTCATAGATTTATGAAAAGTTGGGTTTAATTAGAATATAAAATAAAATTAAAAAGTTATAATTGTAATATTGAAAATTTATTATGCAACGTGCAGTAGTTATAAGTTTATGACCTGATTAATGCAACCCAAACGTTTATCTTCATTTCTTCCAATTTGTAGTTTAAACATTTGTCACTCCATAATTTATGGAAATATCGTCTTTCAAGAGACGGACTCTTTGATAATAATTATTGATTATTTGCTTATTTTATATAATTAAATTATAATAGGCAATGTCTTGGAAAAACTGTCTTTCCATAAACACATGGAAAGATGGCATTGAATTAGTAGAAAGGTAAAAAAAATTAATTGCAATATTAAAAATTTATTATGCAACGTGAAATGGTTATAAGTTTATGACCCGATTAATATAACTCGAAAATTTTATCTTGATTTCTTTTAACTTGCATTTTAAAACTTTAATCTTTTCATAACTAATAAAAAGACCGTCTTTGAAAAGATAGACTCTTATTAATATGCTAACATGTTAGAAGCCAACTAAAGTAGCTGCTGTCACTATTTTTTTTCCATTTTAAGTTTAGATCTTTTTGTTAAACACAAACTATTTATTTAAATCAACTAACTGTTAGATAGAGTTATTTTATAATTAATGTAACTAATAAATAATTTGATGTTTATTTTTATTTATTTCTTGTATACCTTTAAAAATATATATTATAATGTGTAAATGCTTATAATTTGTCCCCAACAATCGAAACAAGGTTTTGCATGATTAGTCTTATGATTACTTTGTCTATCTGGAAAAAATTATTGTTATATTGTTTGATTGGATATAAATACTCCCTCTGTCCCATCTCTATCTTCACTGTAATCATTATCACGCTGTTCAAAAAGTATATTTAACCGTTAATATATTTATCTATGCATAATAACGACAAATAAAAAGTTGATATTTAGAAACTACGTGTTACGACGAATTGAACAATATCATATGCGATAATGTTGTTCATATATCTATTTAAATATGCGGTCAAAGTTTAATAGAAAATAGTGTCAAAAAAGTATAATTGCAAATAGAGCTAAGACAGAGGGAGTATCAAAAGTTAAAATTTAGGTGAAAAGCTAATTGTCAAAGACCTTAACTATGAACTTGGATGTAAGAAGATTTAGAGATGAGATAAAGGTTAAGATTGAAAGAAATTGATGTCTTGGAGTGGGTGAAAAACAAACGTAACTATAAGGAATAAGTAATTTTTATATGTGAATATAAAATTTTTATTTATTTAGATGCTCATTTTTCACATGTGAAATTATTTTGAGGAAGTCTTGTGTTATATTAACTAACGGTTCGATTATTTATGAAAAATCTCGTTTCAATAACTTTTAGGATCAAATCATAATTATTTATACATTGTGATACATTTTGAAAGTTTTTAAAGTTATAGGTAACTCGTTGCAATAAATAAAAACAGATATCAAATCATCATAATACATCAATTATAAAATGACTCCATTCTAATGGTTTAAAACAAGACTTTGTGTTGTTTTTCAAGTGAATGCTTGATACACCCTCTGTTTTTCTTTGTTTGGCACCATAATTTAAGGTGGTGTTGTTTTATTGGCAAGTTAAAATGTGTGGAGATAATTGAGTGAAGAGAGTAAAAAATTTAATGTGTGGTGTAGAATGATTCAATTTTTTGCATAATAGGAAATGTGACAGGAAAAACATACGAAAATAGAACGTGGGCCAAACTTAGAAAGCAGGGGGACTATATTTATCGTAATATGTATATTTTGAGTGAAGGTCTCATGTTAGACCGACAAATGATTAAACCAATAAAAATTAACTTCATTTCAATAAGTTTTAAGGTTGGATTATAATTATTTATATGTTAGATTCGTTACAAAAGGTTTTTATAATTATAGGTCACTCATTACAAAAATTAGCAGAGTGCGCGATGTTATTAATTAAATATTAGTATGTACACTTTGTGCCTTACATTTAAACTGAAAATAAAGTTTATTTAAAATTTAAAATTGTATTCATCTAAGCAAAACTATATGAGTTATGAAATGAAATAATTAATTTCGTTAGAAATCGTTAAATATTGAATACAATAAAAATGTATTAATTTTTAAATATTTCATTCAAATTTTAAAAAAGTAATTATTTATGTGTTGAGATTCATTTTAAAATATTATCATAATTATGTGTATCTCATTGCAATAAATAAAAGTAAATATCCAATGATCTAATTGTTCTCACTAATTATAAAATGTCCTCATTTAACAGTTAGTCGATCTAAAACAAAACTTTGTTATATATAATAAATATACATATTTCTACCAAAAGTACTCTATCATTGTATAAAAAAATCTGAACATTTTGTTATTTCAAATTGTTTGTTTATTTAGATTTTCTTTAGTGATATATCTAGATATAGTATAAGATATTTATGATTTTAAATAAATCTTTAGAAGTTATATATTTTAACAAGTTATGATTGATTATATATAGTAAAGAATTAAAATCAATAACATATAATAATATTTGTACTCCCTCTGTTTCTCTATAAGTGACACACTTAATTAATTGAGATGTTTCTTTTGAAATGACGCACTCTTCATTTTTGGTAAGATTCCTTCAATTTCACCCACTCATTCTACTTTTTACTTTCTACATTCAATTTCATCCACTCATTTTCTTCACCTAAATCCAATCACCTAAACCTATGGTGCTACAAATAAAGAAACGGGGGAGTATGTTATTTTTAAACAATATGGATTTTGATTAGTTAAAATGAATTCAACATTTCCGGTTGACAGTACAAAGAAAATAATTTCTATTATATGGTGCTTGGTAAAATTTTTAAAAAAAGCGAAAGGAGATGACAACATATCCGGAGGGGATGCAAAGTTTCAAACTAAAATATTTTAAAATTGGAGGGAATAAAGGCGAGGGAGATTTACGGCGGGAAAGTTGCACAACAGATCCGCCAGATGCTCGGCTTCGTGGTGTTAGAGCGTCTTCAATGCGGGTTTCGTTAGAGTGAGCTTCCATTGTCACGTAGGATATAATGACTCTTAACATTAAATTGAATCTCCAATCCAAGAGTTGGAGGCGAGCATCGATATTACGTGACTGAAAATATAAGCGACCCCGTCGAAATGGGCTTCTATTCTCCGAGGGTGATATCGAAGGCCGCGCTTTGCCAAATCAGCCAAAAAAAGTGCGTAATTTAATTTTTATTATTTGGCAGTATGTATTTTGATGTTCTTGCTGTAATTTTATTTGGGAAAATCCCCAATTTCACATTTACCACACCTTTGTAGATGATTTGAAAGTAACCCAAACTATATTTGAAAACGGAAGGGAAAAATTAATTTTAAACTTTTAATAATATATAAATAATAATAATAATAATGCATATATTATAGATTGGTAAAAAAATAATAATTTCAATTCAAATGAACTCGTTCATTTTTTTATTCTTTCTCAATAAAAGTAAAATTGAGACATATATTAGAAAGTTTCTTAACGCATTGTCTATTTAATAATTAGTTGATTTAATTAAAATAAAAAATTGATTGCTAGAATAGAGTCAATTTTATTTTAAACATGAATTAAAAATAAGTTAGTGTTGATTAATGTTACACTCGAGTTTATGAAAAATATTTTATTGAGCTGATTCGATTATTCATCCTCCATTATCACTCTTGTCAAATAATTAGATACATTTAAAATATAATTAATTATCACTATAGTATTTGTTGAGCTCAAATATAATAATACAATCCCAATATTGTGTGTGTATATATATGTAACAACAAGAAACTAGTCATTTTTCTTCTTTAGGGATCAATTTCAATAAAAAAAATAAGTTACGTAATGACAAATTTCATCCCAACATAAGCAAGAAAAACACCAAAAATCTGATAAATTAATGAACTAAAGGCATTATGGGAGACAACGGTAAAAAATATTGTGGGAAAGAAATTATATTTGCAGTGAAAAGTGAAAGAGTTTTATATTTAGTGGTTTTGAGCGAAGGTTGAATTGGAAAAGGATTCTAAAAGTGAGCCGCAGTCAAAACATTTAATGTTACGTCATACGGAGGGTGAATCGAAGTTCCAATTAAATCTTGTCATTTATACCCGATAAACAAGGAAGACCCTCTTGGAGATGCTCTAAAAGTACAATTTCTTACTACCCCAAGAATTTCTCCCCACCTAATCAAATCAAAAGATCCAATCCTTCAATCGGTATGTTACATACAACCAATCATTTTTTTGCAGATATCCTAAAAATATCTTTAAAAATCCACCCATTGAGTATTTTAACGGACCATTTTACTGCGTTGAATGTCTTTCGAGTTCGTAATTTTCATCTAATCATTTTCAACTTCACATTCTAACCATACTAGCTATTGTAATTAGTGAGTGGTTGGTCCAATATTAACCATACTAGCTATTGTAATTAGTGAGTGGTTGGTCCAATATTATTTTTAGTATAATTTATTAATATGATGGGCTAGCGGTTAAAATATATGGGTTCAATCTTCCACTAAACTATTAAAATGGCAATGTTTTAGCTAGCTAGCTAGCTAAATTTAATTGGTCAAATAGAATAAAATTATTTTAACTAACTATTTTTTTGAAAGATTATATACGAGCAACCAAATTACATATAAACATCATAATCTAGGACCTAACTAGGAGACACCGTCATTGAATCTATTGAACCTCAGTGGAGTCTGAAACTCCATCCATTTTAATAGTTAGGGACGCCCTCCTAAGAACACCCAAATGCTGCACCACCAAGGAACCGCCGTCCGGAACCACCATGATCTCACCATCATCGACCACCTGCAGTTGGGAAACCACAGTGTGGATCACCGACACGGTTTCATGATGCTGGGTAATCCCCATCAAGAAATTGTTCTACTATTCACAATTCTTGCTGGGGTGTGTTTTGAACCCTTTACCTCTCAATTATAGAGAGTGTGGTTTTACCACTAAACCAGGGTCAGTTCACTTAACTAACTACTTTAACTATTGATTAGAGACTGAAATTGTATTTATTACTCACCACTAGTAAAAAAAATAGTTAAAATAGCATGATTTAAGTAGCCCTTTTTTAAAATTAAAAAAAAATCATCTAATCCTTTTCTTTTTTTAAAAAAAAATCAATCGTTTTAAAAATTCTGGGAAAAATGTCCAGCGCGATTACAATGAATGTAATTGACATCCAACCTAACTAGCATCTAACAATAATTAACATATTGCAAGGATATCTAAATTACATGTCAACCAGACTAATCTTTTGTACTATTACAAATCAGAGATCCAATAAAAAATTGCAACATCGCCCTCGGAGATATTAACTTGCTTCATGCAAAAAATATGACCACTTGGCAAAGAGGAGCA
>JAULKJ010000007.1:12159637-12178117 GCA_032355405.1 Rubia balearica
TTCACATTTGATGTCGTTTACATTCATACATTCATGCACGTTGATGATTTGAGCGGTTAATCATACATTCATACATTCATTCACATTTGATGTCGTTTACATCGGTCATAAGTATATTAGCACTTTTAAAAATATCCTTGGGTATATTAGCACTTTTAAAAAATTGAGGGTTATATTTGCACTTTCCAAAGAACTGGGGGGTCATCTAAGCACTTTACTCAATATATTAGTTATGACAAAAGAGCTTAGTAAAAAATTAAATATAAAAATTTAAGTGTGCACGTCTATCTACTTAATAAGATACTGCATTTGTACTTGGTTCGTAGTTATGACCAACAACAACCAAAAGTTGGTCATACAGAAAGAGGACTATATGTTCTCCGTCTTAAACTAGTTTAATTTGTACAAATTGAAATACATCTATTTCCTGTATAATTCAGTTGAATAGTTAACACAATAAAACATGCCATTATTAATTATACATCGCAATAGTCTTATTCATTTATGATGTTTCCTTCCACCTTAGTAAATTATACATCGCAATAGTCTTATTCATTTATACATCACAATATTTTCAGCTAGCGGTTTCTACCATTGTTCTTGGCCTAAGGAAAAAACAAGGAGGAGAACATTTCATATTGATCAAAAGCAGAAAATTGTGCCAAACGGCATATAGAGAAAGTGCATTGTACTATCTACATATGGCTGGACAAAAAATGATTGACCAATGAAAATTTTACACATGTCATAGTAAATAACAAAACCAAAAACAAAAGAGCCTTCATTCTTCATTTTTGCACTGACTTAACTTGCACCACCTTCACTATGCCGATTAGCTTGTTGATTAGCTAATATCAACTTAGTCTTCACTTCCTTCTCAAGGTCAGCTCTGGGAGCACAAAAGGTGAGCTTGTACAGATTGGACTGAAATGAAGCAGCAGGTAGGGACTTAGTCAAAACATCAGCAAGCTGCATTCTTGAAGAAAAAAAGGGAGTAGAAAGCCTTCAAGATAGTAATCCCGAATCAAATGACAGTTATTATCCAGATGTTTAGTTCTTTCATGAAACGTTGGATTTACTGTGAGATGCAAAACTACCTGGTTATCACAAAAGAGAGGAATGGGAATTGAACCTGCAAGTGAAGATCCTTGGCTAAATAGCTTATCCATTTTAACTCACAGGAAGTCATGGATAAACTCTTGTATTCAGCTTCTGCAGATGACTTGGAAAATGTGGGTTGATTCTTTGATTTCCAAGAAATCAATGCAGAACCCAAAAATATAGCATAACCCATAATAGATTTTTTGAAAATCTTGCAAGTTGTCCAATCAGCATTACAGTAGGCATGAAATGTAAGATCATTTGTAGATGAGTAAAACAAACTATGATCTGGATGATGCTGAAGATATTTGACAATAGCAAGGCATTAGACAGATGATGCTGAGTAGGAGATTGAACAAATTGACTCAACTGGTGGACATCAAATTTGACATCTGGCCCGGTGTAATTAATGTACAAAAGTCTCCCAGTGAGTCTTCTATAAATGTTGGGATCGAAAAAAAGAGGAAAATACTCGTTGTGAACAATCCAGGTGCTAGGTAAATAAGTAGCTACTGGTTTGTAGTTAAGAATACCACAATCATAAACAACATCATTGATATATTTGGCTTGATTAAGATGCAGACCTGTAGCATCTCTGTGTACCTCTAAACCCAAAAAATAATGAGTTGTACCTAAATCCTTTATGGTGAACTTCTGATGCAAAGAGGCTTTAACTTCATATATAGCAGCAAGAGAAGTTCCCATGATCAACACATCATCTACATAAACTTCCAAAGCCAACATATATGTGGAAGTGAATTTTAGGAAAAGACAATGATTATGATGGGAATGATCAAAGCCAAGGTCCAGTAGATGCTGAGTGAATTCCTTCCTCCACTGTCTAGAGGCTTGTTTTAAGTCATAAAGACTTTTGGTGAGCTTGCATACCAACTGAGAATCAGGAACCTTGTATCCATCTGGAAGCTTCATGTAGACTTCCTCATCAAGATGCCCATGGATAAAGGCATTATTGATGTCCAGTTGGTGAATATGCCATCCTGAAGCAGATGCAATAGCTAGCAACATTCTGATGGTAACAACCTTTACCACATGAGAAATTTTTGAAAAAGATCAACACCCTTAATATGGTTGAACCCCTTGGCAACTAATTTGGCTTAGTATTTTTCAAGATTCCCATCAGCATTTTACTTTACTCTACACCCATTTAGAACCAATGGCATTTTCCCCTGGTGGCAGTTTTACCAAATCCCAGGCATGATTATGCTCCAGTGCAACCAGCTCCTTATTAATTGCAGTTATCCACTCTAGTGAATACTTTTCTTGATGATAAGAGGATGGTTCTGAAATTTGTGAAGAAGAACCAACATGTGCAGGAACAATGGACTGGGGATAAGAGTGAAGATGAAAAGAAGAAGACACAAAGTCTTTAAACCAGACTGGTGGTTTAATGACTCTAGTACTGTCTGATACTAGAGTCAGTTGGTGGAGAAGGTATGATAGGTGGAGAGGAAGTGAGAGTGGGAGATTGAGAGGATTCAAAAGATGAAGAAGGATGGAGTGAATCAGTATCCAAAAAAGGAAGAGTAAATGAGAATTGATCAAGACAGGAATAGGGAAAAACTGATTCATGAAAAACTACATCCCTAGAAGTGATGACTTTATGATTCCGCGGATTAAAAGGTTTGTAAGCATTTTCCCTGTGGGATAGCCAGTAATAACACATGGATAAGCTCTTTCAGTGAACTTATCTTTGAGAAGGGATGTGTCTGTTGCATAGCCTAAACAACCAAAGGTTATGAGAGACTGAAAATTTGGGCTAGTATGGAATAAGAGTTCATAAGGTGATTTCTAGGAAAGGGTAGGATTTGGTAATCTATTGATGAGGTAGGTGGTTGTCAGTATGGCATCTCCACAGAAAATCTTAGGAAGATGAGACTGTAATAACAATGCCCTTGCTACCTGTAAAAGATGTAGGTGTTTTCTCTCCACAACTCCATTCTGTTGTGGAGTATAGGGACATGATTTTTCATGCACAATGCCATTTTCATAAAGAATATTTTCACATTCATGGTTTACAAATTCAATTCCATTATCAGATCTAAGAAATTTGACAGATACATTGAAATGCTTTTCAAACAAAGAAAGAAAGGCTTTCAAAAGAAATGACACTTGATCTTTAGTTTTAAGCAAATATGTCTATATGCTTCTGGTAAAGTCATCCATAATTGTCAAAAAATATTTACAATCTGAGATGGATTTAACTTTATATGGCCACCACATATCAACATGAATCAGAATGAATGGTGAAGAAGTAAAAGTAGAACTGGATGGAAAGGGCAGTTTGTGCTGCTTAGAAATAGGACAAATAGAACAATTGTTTTCAACATTCTGAAATGTATTGATTATAGACAGGTGCTTCATTACATCAGAAGATGGGTGACCTAACCTTTAATGCCAGGATTTAAAAGATAAAACTGTATCATTTGAAACTGCATTAATCACTGGGGATCTGGGAACTGTATGTATTTGTGTGGACTGCATTCTTTTATGAATAACTTCTGACTTGAAAGACTGATTATCTAGAATGCATAATCCATTTACTTGTTTGATTTCTACAAGGACTCTCTTCGTCTTGTGATCCTGCAACAAACAAAGACCCCGTGAGAAGTTAAAGAAGATTAGCATGGTTTTTATGAGTTTGCTTACAAAGAGTAGGTTATATATGAAATTAGGAACATACAAGCAGTCAAGAAGAGTGATTGAAGGATTAAGGCAGACTGTTCCTAAAGCTTTTACCATTTTGGTTGTACGGTCAGGCATATAGACTGGAGTAATAGTGTGGATGGAGAGATAGAAGAGAAAACTGACATATTACTACTCATGTGACTTGATGCTCCACTGTCCACAATCCAATTATCATCAAGTAAAGTATAAAAAAGTGAATATTTTGTAGCAACAGTACCTGCAAAATCATAGTTGACTGCACCTCCTTGATTCTGCATCTACTCTTTTCCTTTCTGTTTCTTTTCAAGTTGTGCTTCTACCAATTTGGCAACGAGGGCTTGTAGCTTAGACTCTGCATCACTGAATGGTGTTTCTTCTTCCTCACTAACTTCATGAGCAGTGTATTTCTGGTAATTTTGAGCTGGCTGAAAGGGTTTCTGATAAGTTTGTGGTACAAACTGAGGCTTTTGTGTTGGTTGAGTCTTCTCACAGTGATCACACCTCAAATTATATCTTCTAACATTCTTTTTTCTTGCTGCATTAGAATCCTCATATTGCTCAGAATTACCTTATTTCATCTGATAAGGTATTTTAGTGTCTCTATATACTCTTACAGTCATTGCAGATGTTTTGCATCTCCTGATATCCACCATGAACTGCCTTCTATTTTTCAATCTTGGTAATCATTTGATAAGCCTTGCCAACACTAGGAAAATGATACATAAGAAGGATATGATAGCTAATGGAGCTATACTTTTCATTCAATCCCATTAAAAATTGATGTAGTTTATCATCTTCTTCCTCAACAGAAAAGCAAGCATAGTTAATACCATCAACATTAGGCCTCTTTATAGGCCTTAAACAAGTATACTCATCCTATAAACTTTTCAGTTCTGTAAAATAAACAGCCACAGATTCATTACCCTGCTTCAACTCACATATGTCTTGCTTCAATTTATGAATCAGTGGTCCATTGCTCTCCCCAAACCTCTATTTTAAATCATTCCATAAACCATAAGCATCCTCACAAAACATAAATCCCCTTTCTATTTTCTTAGAAATAGAATTTAATATCCAGGAAAGTAGAGTTGAGTTTACCTTATCCCATCTGTCATATATGGGATCATCAAGGTCTGGTGCTCAGATTTCTCCTGTCAAAAACTTGAGCTTTCCTTTGGATTTGATTGCAACTATCATGGATCTACTCCATGTGATTGAACTCATTCAAAGGTTTTGCAACCAACACCATATTAGAGTTGTCAGAACTTTGAAGATCAAATGGATCATTTATTTCACTCCTCCTAGGTCGATTGTTTCCTCTGTGAGAATTAGATCTCACTGGTTGTTCCACATAATTCACTGACTTTGTATCAGACGACATTATTGTGGAGCTCAGCCTATGCGGAATTCTTCAAGGGTTAAAACAAAAAACACCACCAGATCATCCTAGTTGCTCTGATACTATGAACACCTGGTTTAAATCCTAGTTCAGAAAGTAAGGAAAAAACAAGAAGGAGAATATTTCATATTGATCAGAAGCAAAAAAATTGGGCAAAAAGCATACAGAGAACGTGCACTGTACTATTTACATATAGCTGGACAAAAAATGACTGACCAGTGAACACTTGACACGTGTCAATGTATATAACAAAACCAAACACAAAAGCAACTTTCATTCTTCATTTTTACACCGACTTAACTTGCACCACCTTCACTATGCTGATTAGATTGATATTAGCACAAAAGCAGCCTTCATTCTTCATTTTTGCACCGACTTAACTTACACCATCATCACTATGCTGATTAGCTAATATCAACTTAGTCTTTTGAGTGGGATGCAAAGTGCCCCAACGAGATTATTGAATGTGGAGGCATGACTTACCCTACGAAGGGCCTTCCCGTCAACCTAATTCCTCAGAAATTATGAAGATACAAATTAAAGTAATACATACAAAAGATATTCCTTAGTACCTGATTAGTTGTTCATACGTTTTATTTGTATTTTAAAGGGAAAAAAGTGATGATTGATCTTCAATTTCTCCATACTTATTTATGTGGAAGATATGAAGCTAAACCCTAAGGCGGCCGCTCCTGCTTCCTCTGAAGTTTTTTTTCCCATCTTCCCATTGCGAGGAGGTGGGAAAACAACAATTTTATAAATTGATATACTAGGGATAGCAAAATAGACTTGTAACTCGCATGTCAAGCGGGTTATCTATTTTTTAACCTGAGTAGGTATGAGTAAAATGAGTAATGAGTTAAATGGGCAATGTGTTAAATGTGTATTTGAAAAATATGGGTTGGGCGGGTTGGGTTTGCGGGTTCACTGAGGGTATACCCATATGAGTAAATATGCGGGTTTCAAGCCTATATGGGTCAATATATGGGTTGAAACCCGCGGGTTTACCCATATGAGTTGTTTATGCCCATATGGGTCTTTGTATGGGTTGAAACACTCGGATTACCCATTTTTTACCCATGTGTTGAATTTTTTTACCCACGGGTTGGCGGGTTTTAACCCAATCCATTTGTGACCCGACCCATTTTTACTCATAATAAAATGGGTCGAAATGGGTCATACCCATATTTTTTAACAATTCATATTACCCAACTCGTATTTGACCCGACTGCCCATTTTCCACCCCTATGATATACTTTTATTGTTTATGTTATTGAATAAATATGGATTTATTTTCATATATTAGTATTGTTGTTCGACCTGATAGATTAGATTGATGTGTCCATGACGATCATATAATATAATTGTTCGTGTCGATGTATTTTGTCAGATATGGTTTTACAGATCGCATGTTCATGATTTCGTTTGTATTTCTCTATTAGGAGTTCCATTCTCGACCTGTGTTTTTCAAGGTTACAATTTGGACAATGTAGATCGTGTTTTGGATCAAGATCAAGTGGTGTTACAACTGTTGTAGATCCTTATTTGGCGTAGTGATATTGATACTGATACGTTCCTCTTCGCCATGTGGTCATGATTTTTGAGGAAACTAGTTAATATTCCCGAGGGCGATGTTATAGTTTTTTATTGGATCTCTGATCTGTAATAGTACAGACGATCAACCTGATTGACATGTACTTTGAATATCCTTGCAATAGATTGATTATTACTAGAGGCTAGTTAGGTTGAGCGTCAATTTCACTTATTTTAATCGTTGTTGGGTGTCTTTTCCAACATTTTGGAATGATTATTTTTTTTCTTTTTAAGTTGTTCATACGTTCCGTTCTATTTTTTTTTAATTAAAAAAAAGTGACAAGTGATCTTCAATTTCTCTAGTATACTTATTTATTTGGAAGATATTTTTGCGATAAAAATGAATGATTTATTGCACATTTGATAACTGATAGCACAGTAGGATAAAGACCAATATGTGTTAGCACATCAAGTCCTAACTGAAAGGTCCAAAACTCAAGATGGGCCTCAGGCCCTTCTATGAGAGCTCACCAAGGGGCCTTTCTAGGAGAGGAAAGAAGTTAGGCCTTAAAACAAGTATTAGAGTTCCAAGATAACTATAAATAGATATGTATGTTCTCTATTTTGAGGTAATTGTTTCATTGTCAATTCTTACCTTTTATCTTATCACCAAGCCGAGTCTGAGTTAGCCATTGGACAATCTCTCTCCCGGATTCCTCCAGAGGTTTGTCTGTTTTGCAGAACGCAGGTCAGCAGAGGCGAATCGAGGCCGGATCATATCGGAGGTTTCTATTCCCGCATCAAGAACATATATTGCAAGTGGGTCGTGTTAGAATTTAATTATATGCATTTTTTTTTAAAAAAATACTCTGACCATGTGGCAATGTTTTATTAAACTTTCACCCACAGATACTCAATTCGTGAAGTTGATGGGTTGATGAGATCACATTTGTAAGTTGAAAGAAAATGGCTCCATATAAAGTCAACAGGAGTGCCGTACATGAAATTGGAAATATTGGTATCAATGACATAAGTATAGATATAAATTGTCAAGAGCATGAATAATTTCCAGTGAAGGAGTAATTAGTCAGCCATAATAATTTTCTGAGCTACCAGAATATGATTATTATTTTCCACTGGCTGCGTTGCTGACTTACTGCCGCTACTTCTTTGGCCCTTCTCATACTCCTTCCATCCCAGAGAAATTGACACAATCATTTTTATATCGATATTTTATGCAACATGAGATGGAAGTATTGATGAGAAATAAATGAAGGGTATTTTGGTAGTGGAAGAATTGACTTGTAGATTTAATCAACCTTTTAAGGGATAATATAGTAAATGTATAAGCTTATTTTTTTGCCATTTTAGGTAAGAATTGAATTGTGCCAATTTCTGTAGGACGGACGAAAATAAAAATTGTACCAATTTAGTTTATTTCTTATTTTTCATTTCACTTTTAAAAACAATATTTTATCTTAATTTTAGATATCACATGAGTATTGATTACTCCTTCGTCCCACTTTAAATTGCACTGCAATCATTATCACGTTGTTCAATAAATAAGTTTGACTGTTAATATGTTTACCTACATATAATAATGATAAATAAAAAAATGTAGAAACTACTTGTTACAACAAATTCAACAACATGATATGCGTTAATATTGTCGTTCATATATCAAATTTGCGGTCAAACTTTGATAGAGAATAGTGTCAAAAAATTAAGTGTGCAATTTGAACTGGGATAGAGAGTATTACGTAAGGTACAATTAAAGCACTATATATAATATACTCCCTCCGGCCCAGAGAAAATGACACAATTGCTTTTTGATCGGTATTTTATGTAAGATGAAGTGGAAGTGTTGATGGGAAATAAAGGAAGAGTATTTTGGTAATGGAAGAGTTAACTAGTAGATTTAATCAACCTTTTGAGGGATAATATAGTAAATGTATAAGCTCATTTTTTACCACTTTAGGTAAGAATTGAATTGTGCCAATTTCTGTGGGACGGACGAAAATAAAAATTGTGTCAATTTCTCTGGGACGGAGGGAGTATATTTTATACATAGTTAAAATCATTGATGATTAAATACAGAAAAAATATATACTTAAAAGTGAAGGGAAAATTCTGTGATATTATTTTTTAAAATTTTTTTTGCGAAAGGAATTCTGTGATATGATTAATGCTTAATTAGGTCTGTGAGGATAGTGAGATACTCTGAAATTTTGTGTCGAAATAATTAAATTGACGAGTATTATTTTGACTAGTGGAATACTGCATGTGTGAGTTTTGGTGCAAAAGTTGTAATCACTAACGTCAGCAACATCTAGATTTAGTCAAAGGGTTTTCACTACACACAGCTCCAAATTACGATTTTTGTATAATCTGCGACTCTTCAATCTTCATCCATAGGTTTGTACGAGAACCTCAGCTTATTTGACTTGTTCTCTCTATTCTAGTTTAAACGGCAATTTAACTATTTATTTAGTTAAAACTTTTTAACTTTGACATCAAAATTGAATAGATGTATAAGTATAAATATTATAGAATAGTAATTTTTTAGATTCTTTATACTCCAATTGTCCTAATTCAAACTGCACACTTTGACTTTTGGGAGTTGAGTTGAAAACTATTGGGTCATTAATATCTTTCATTAAGAATGATTAAAACTCTTGAAAAATTGATATTTCAAAATACACATTATAACGAATATAACAATGTATTAAACAATAGTATGTATACTTATAGACCAATTCAATTTTAGGGTCAAAGTTAAGAAGTGTTGACTAAATGAATAGTTAAATTGCAGCTTGAATGAGACAGAGGAAGTAACATATATTTTAGAATATCAACTTTTTACAAATTTTAACTATCCTTAATAAAAGATATTAAAAATCAACAATTTTTGAGTCAACAGATGAAGCTTTATTAATATTGCTTCTAGTTCCCACTAAACCCAATTAATTGGATTTTCCTTCCACAATGCGCCATATATATGTCACTTTTAGAATCATGGACTCGTATCTATGTAGGGGTAACCTATGATCTTATACATTGAGTTATATGAGTGTCAACCATCAATGTGAGACTCTAAATCTAACATCTCTGTATTTTAATGTGTACAATTTTTATTTTAAGAAAATCAATCCTATATATTTTGGAAAAAGTAGCCTAATTCCCTATTTTTTAATTAATATTTTTTCACCCGCTTTTTAATTATTAAGGTTCGCATGTACAATCCGTAAGATATTGAAAAGGGAAGTAATTAGTGTGTAAGAAAGACATGAAAGATAAATGGAGACCTTAATAATAAAAAATAACATAAATAAGTCAAGAAGTATGAAATTTTTGGTAATATCTAAACAGATTATCTGAAATAGTAATTAGTATAAAAATATATATATATATATATATATATATATTTAAAAAGTCTACTAATCAAACATGGATTGTAAAAGCAATCTATGTGGCACGTACATCATCCGTTAACCTAACTAAAACCGGGAATTTATCTTTATTTTTAAAAATACCATTTCTGTACGTAACTGTAGGTTGATTTTGGAGGTATACGACTAAATGTGATGGAATTGTCATGTTTCCAAGCATTTTCCTGGAAAATAAACATCCGTAATTAGCTAGGTATATACGTATTTGTTGCGTACATGCTTATCCCGAAACTTGACGAATAATACATTTTTGTGGCATTTTTGTATGCATGGTTGATAAGAATACATGCACGTTCCTCTTCTCCACTAAAACTATACTAGCATTATTAATTTAATTAAAATATATTAAATTCAATTAATTATAAAATTCTATTAATATAAGTTATAGAACATTATTATATGATATATTATAAAGTTTTCTGCAACATTTATTTTTTTTAAATATGTACATATTTAAAAATATTAATAATTAATATTTTATTAATTATTAAAAATTTAAAATTAAGCAGTAAAGTTTCAGTTGTAACTTGGAACAGTATAATAATCTACTCCCTCTATCCCAACTTAAATTTCACTCTTGTTTTTTTTACACTATTCTCTATCAAAGTTTGACTATATATTTGAATAGATATATGAACAAACATATGCTCGTATATGATATTGTTCAATTCGTTGGAACAATTAGTTTCTAAATATCAACTTTCCATTTGCTTTTATTATACGTAGGTAAACATATTAACAGTGAAATATTTTTCTTAAACAGCATGCTAATGATTGCTGATACGTGGAATGGTTTGGAGCTGGATCAAAGGACATGGGATTGGGCTCGAGTGGAAGAAAGAGAGCCCTTTTCAATCCAAAGCCCAAAGGCAGCACAAGGAAGGGTTAGAAGAGCAAAAAATGAGTCACGTTGGCTAATTGATTTTGTGAGGTAATTGTGAGCTGAATATCGTTTGTACCATGATGAAAAGTTAGTTATAAGTAGTGGAGAGGAGCCCATGTGAGGCTATGCTAAATCTGATTGTATTTGTGCGTTGATTGCATTTGTGCATCAATTTGGACATTGGGATCTCTCGAAATGTTACCCTTGACAATTAATAGAACCTTCACTTTTCCGATTGTTCCATCAGTGTAATTTCATTATGTTTGGAGTACTGAACAAGTTTCTTAAATTTCTCGCACAGCTAATTTAATGAATAAATCAATCAAAACAGCGTAGAATCTTCGGTTTAGTTTTAAAACCACAAACACAGACTAATCCATCCCCAACGCCACCTCAAAACAGACCAGATTAAAAAACTGATATTTCCTTAAAATGATTAGTGCTACACACGTTATCGAAGTATAAATATAATGCCAAATATTAACTGCGGAAGAAATTGCAACAGAACTTAAGTAAGGCAGGTCCATGTACTCCATGCAGGGGCGAATCCAGAAAATTGTGAATGAGGTAACCACTAATATATAATAAAAAAATTAAATCCAGCTGCAAAAAAAAAAGAGATCAACTATCGAACACCACCATTGTTCTTTAGCAACCAAAATCATGCTCAGATCATAAATGTAACAGTACCACTACCAGTATACCGAAAACTATGAACAGCTCCTTTAGAGATATCAAAGTTCCACGGATTTGCGATGGACAGGTTTCTGCTATGTACAGTGGAGCACCGTGCATTGCCTGTCAGACAAAACTGATCAGAATGTGTTCCAAGCTTCAGCATACTAGGCCTCGGTATTACCAATTCAGAATCTCAAAGCCAGAAAAGCTTACCAAGCCTATTCCTAGCCCATATACGAGCCGAGCAAGTAAGAGAACTGTTAGACCAGGGGCATAGGCAGTTAAAGAACTACCAAGCGGCAAGCGCATATAAAACAGCTGCCACAATTAGCTCCCTTCTCCTACCTTCACAAATAACGCAACATAGACCGTTCAGAATCTCCAATCCAGTCTGTCAGCAAGAAGGTGATCAACAAAACATACCCAGAAAATCTGACAGTGGATACACAAGGAGTGAACCAAGAAGAGCTCCATGCAGGGATCCACTAACCTATAATTCAAGAGAAACATCGAGAACATGTAACTTAGGCGGCAGGGGATAAGAGTACTCGAATGTGAATCAGAAGTTGAATG
Source organism: Rubia balearica (assembly GCA_032355405.1). Classification (NCBI taxonomy): domain Eukaryota; kingdom Viridiplantae; phylum Streptophyta; class Magnoliopsida; order Gentianales; family Rubiaceae; genus Rubia; species Rubia balearica. Next base: position 12,171,939 of record JAULKJ010000007.1, read on the forward strand.
AATATAAAACCTACCACAAGGCCTAGCTGAACAGATGTGAGGTCAAACCAGGTAGTACCACTGAGCTCAGGTGACTGCAAAAGTACCAAAATTAAAACAAGTACAAATATCCAAACTAGCTGATGAAAAGGCACATGCTAGAGAATATAATAAGTTACCAGCAAGGAGATAGTTGCACCAGAAGTTGCACCGATGTCATACCCAAACAATAACCCGCCCAAAGCCGGGAACACGAATCTGATATACAATTCAATATGAGCTTATGAAAACACTTAATACTTCATATCATAATAAAATCAAACCATATTTCTGCATGTTTACAGTAGCTTATATATTCTGGAGCAGAGATCATTTCTAATGATACCTTCCCCAAGATATAAATCCTAGCGTTTAGCTAGCATCTACAAAAACCTAGTGCATACTAAATTCACATTGCTAAAAATAACAGATAAGGTACAATTTCTCAAGGAAAATCACTGGATTTTATTACTCACGGTAAGATAACAGAGAACCAGGAAAATTCCTCTTGAATAGCTGGTTCGGGATCAGAAGGCTTTGCTCTTTCCCCAGCTGTTGCTTTAACCTTCCAATTACAGAAATTCACACAATTATAGAATGTACTAACTACTACACCACAATTTCAAAAAAAGAAAACCAGCACAGAATTGACTCCGATCATGCGTCATTTTACCTTCAATCTGTACTGATTCTCCGCGGACGGAGAGCGCGTGGCTTTGAACACACTAACGGGCGAAAGCCTCGAACCTCTAGCCAAAACACACTCGCATTCGGAAGAGCGGCGTTCGCTTGTCCACCGGAAAGGCGCGCGCGAGTTAACGGAGCGGCGAGCGGAAAATAACGGCGGGCGCGGTTGAGTCAGTGAAGCACTGAGATTCAATAGAAACATTCTGAAACAATTTACCGCGCTCAGTAACAATGAGCTTACGATATGATCAGTGAGAAGCTGTGATGATATAGTATGCAGATTCTTTCTACTTTTGCGAGCATATGATGCTTATAGTATAATTTGAGCTGGAAATACGCAGTTTCCATTATTAAATTTGGTGGATTTGCAGCCATAGATGAGATTGTTCGGAAAGGATGATATGATGAACACGGATGATGATTAGCGTTATAAGGGGCAAAAAAAACTTTATTTTATTTTTTATTTGGGTGTCACTTTGGCAGAAATGTTTTTGACCTTTTAACAGGTAGCTCCAAAGTTGGCTATGAAATTTTTTTAAAATATTAGAAATTTGGGGAATGAACTCTTCTGAATTATCTCAAAATTCCAGTATAAACTGGCTTTTAGATTTTCATGCACTCGGTTTTTAAATAGATATGATCTCCTGTAAAACAACATAAATTTTAAGTACTATAGGAGTTTTTATACAATTTTAGTTATATTCTAACTCCACGGACCTATTTCTAATAAATTTTTAAAGACTTGTCGCTAATATTTTTACAGGTTTTTTTATCCATCTTTAAAAGGCTTTTTTTCCCATCATTTTCCCGCCATCTTTAATCTGCCAAAAAATTCAATTTTTTTTAAAAAAATGCAAAAAAATCAATATGATCAGCGAATTGAAAAATATAAACATCAGCAAAAAATAGCAGAACATCAACGAAAAATCTCAAAATGTCAACTAAAAAAGTGCAGCAAAAACTATATAAAAATCAAATATAATAGCCAATTTTTTTAAAAAACAAATAAAAATAACAAAATTTTAAAAAAATGTTGACTACAACTAACAAAAAAATCAACTGAAAATCATATAAACATCAACAAAACTTCACTTATCATTTCAAAAAAACTACAAAAATCAACCAATATCAACCAAAAGCTAAAAACATCAATTTCTATCACCTAACATTGACATAGAAAATGAAAAATGTCAACATAAAAAAAACACTATAGAAAATCAACATATGTCACCCAAAACTACAAACATCAACTGATATCACCTAAAACTCACAGAGAAAATTAAAAAACATCAGCATGAGAGAAAAAAATTAAAAAAAATCAACCCATATAATATAACCCAAAAAAACTACAAAAAATTTACTCATATCAACTAAAACTCACCCGAAAAATGAAAAACATCAACATGATAGGAAAAAAACTAAAAACATCAATAACAAAAATACGGTACCTCAAGAGTATAAATTATTCACTCAAAAATCATAAATGATCAATACATTTTTTTTAAAAAAAAATACAAATATCAACTTATATCACCCAAAAGCTACAAATATAGACTCTTAATACCTGAAACTCATCCATAAAATGAAAAACATTAACATAAAAAAAAAGACACTACAAACATCAACTCCTACTACCAAAACCTCATTCACAAAATGAAAAACATCAACATGAGGAAATTTTTATAAAAAAAACTACAAATATCAATCCATATCACACAAAAAAAACTTCAAAACCTCAACTCATATCAATTAAAGCTCACCCGAATAATGAAAACATCAACATAAGAGAAAAAAAAACTATAAACATCAACAAAAGCCTATTGTAACTCAAGAATAAAAATTCGTAAAATAATGGACCTGGTGAGATTTGAACCTAGGTCACTAACCTCAAAGCCTAGTGTAATAGCCAATAACCACTACACCAAAGAGTCTTATTGAATATACATTCAGTCAAATAATATTAAATGTCAGCATATACATCAAGAACATAAATTCTTTAAAAATAAAGGTCATGGAGAGATTTGAATCCCTGACCTTAAACCTCAACAACAAGAGTACAAACTACTAGACCAAACAATCTTTGCTGACAATAAACTCAGTAAAGTAAATATTAAATCTTAGTAAATTTTGAAAAAAATCAAACACAATATTAATGGTGGTCAACGTTGTCGGACCTCTGCCGGCTAATGTTGATTGGATTATATCAATTTTTTTTATTAATAACACAGGGTTAGATAAGCACTTTTGTATAAAAAAACCAGGGTTAAATCAGCACATATGTAAAAATGATAGGTTAAATCAGCACTATAAAAAAATCTTTTTGAGGAGAGCACACTCCTTATAAATATGTCTTAATTACAACTTCATAATCTAATGTATCAAAATTTGTATGTCTTCGTTACGAAAGTAAGAAACTTTGATAAATACTCTCTAAAAGAAATTCAGAAATTTTGGTAAATAATTTTCTTATGAAATTCAATAACTTTGTAATTAGAAATCGACACGTATTACTACTCAGATACTGCTAGGGACATAATCAACTTTCATTATGGAGACCGAATTTTTATACTCCCTCCGTCCCATATAAATTGATATATTTTGACTTTTGGAAGTCAAACTAAATCAAATTCGGTTATTAAATTGATATTATTTTATATGCAAGACTATTATCATGTCAAGTGTTGTTTGATTCATTATCATATATATATTTTTTATTTAATTTTTACAAGCGTGAATAAAAATATTAAAGTAGTTGAAAATTGATTCACTTGACTTCCAAAAGTCAAAATGTGTCAGTTTATCTGAGATAGGGGGAATTAACAAACAGATTATGAAGTTGTACTTTACCATGATTAATTAATGAAATCTACCTTATTTTCCAAAAAAATAATTATGAAGTTGTAATGAAAGCATACTTATAAGGAGTGGGCTCTTCTAAAAAAATATTTTTTTATGAAAGTGCTGATCCGACCCTATCTTTTTTATAGAAGTGCTAATTTAACTATGTATTTGTTACTAAAGTGTTGATCTAACTCTGTCTTATTAATAATAAAAGTAGTGATCTAACCCGGGCACCATCAGCCGGCAGGGGCTACCGCCGGCGGACCTTCATTGACCAAAGTTAACCATTATTAGCCAAAGTTGACTGGCATTGACCAGTGGCAAAGCCTAGTGGTGTAATGGTAATTAAATTTTTATTTTTAATCTAAGGGTGTTTTTGTCTTTTTGGGTTGAATTCCTTTAGTCAATGCCAGAATAGTGCAATTTGGGTATATCTGCACCATTTCTTTAAAATATAGGATTACATTTGCGCTTCCAAATTTTACAGGGTTATTTCTACACTTTCAAAAATTAATAAAGTTAGTTTTATACTTTTTCCAAAATGAAAAGAAAAACAACATGTAACAACACCGTTATTGTTTTCGTCACAGGGTCACATGCCTCTCTGGTCCCAGAGGATCCCGAAATTTAATTCTACAATTTTCTCATAATACGGTAGATTAGTTAATCATTAATTGAAAAGTATTGAAATATGAGAAGAGCATTGCAAATTTTGGGGAAAGAGGTTTGCATTGTAAATCGGGAATTAATTTTAAAAATATTATATTTTAAATTAATTTTTTAAAAGTGATGTGAAATTTTGTGTGAGTGACATGTGGCAAAATGACCTCTTTTAATATGCACTCCCTCTATCCCAACAAAAATGTCTCTATGAAATGATAAACTAATGGAGGAAAGAACATATTCTTTATTGGAGTGCTGCGTGGAGAAGGTTCAAAATGTGAGATGTTGCACTGATAGGCATTTGGCATCTGGAATGAAATCTGCTATGTTGAGCAGTACCTTTAGACGTGGAATTCAAAACAAGGGTGAGGTTCCGGTAAAATAAGAACAGCCCCTACATTCAAACACCCACCCACCCACACACAATTAGTAAGAACTTGTTTCAATTGCATATCATAAGGAATTCGAACAACTGTTTCAAATACAATATCAGAAAGTATTGCCTGTGGAACCTCAATATCAACGGACTTACTTGCTAAATGGCAATTGGCACAGACAATACGTCCAGTGGCTTCTCGTGGATTTTCATAACCCTGTTGTACAAAAAGAGGATATGCATTTGAAATGGTTGTCGGAGTTCGGATATATACCTGCTACATTCTTTGAAAATTTTGCAGGCAGGTCTAAATATAGCTCTGACTTTAAATCCCTCCCGGAGAAGCGCTTGGGCAATGAGCACTCCGGCCTGGCTTGTGCCACTGGCGACAAACACAGTCCCGGGATCTTTAGTCGTCCCAAGCGAAAACCCGGCTAAGCCGCAGCTCAGGGAAGGAACCAAAGCATTTGCATCCGGAAGCTTTCCATAACTGAACTTGAATAGCAATGAGTTTTGTGAATCACTAGAATCCAAATCATTACTGGCTGACTTTTCGTACCCGAATCCCGGAAAGGAATAAATCCAATTTTGGACCGATTAAACTAAATTTTAATATACCGTATTTATAACTAGTAGAGTTCATGTGATATTATTAATTAAAATATTGAGATTGAGTTTTAGTTAAAATTTTAAAGTTTAGTAATATAAGAAAAACTAGAAGTGAAATAATTAATTTAGTTAGAAACTATTAAATATAATAAAAATTAATTATTTTTGTAATATTTCATACAAATTATTTAAAAAGTAATTATTTATATGTTTGAGATTAATTTTAGGGAAAAGTGCATAACCCTATTAAAATTTAAAAGTGCAGATATAACCCTGTAAAATTTGAAAGTGCGAAGTTAACCCTAAGTTTTTTAGCAATGGTGCAGATATACTCAAATTGCATTATTCCGACATTGACTAAAGGAGTTCAGACATTGATCAAATCTAAAAAGATAAAATACCCTTAGGTTTAAAACTAAAAATTTAATGGCCATTATACGCCTAGGCTCTAATTTTGGTCAATGGTGGTCAACAGTGATAAACAGTGGTCAACACCGGACCGCTGCCGCTGGCTGATGATGGTCAGGTTAGGTCAATACTTTTATTAATAAGACAGAGTTATATCAACACTTTAGTAAAAAAAATACATGGTTAAATTAGCACTTATATAAAAAAAATAGGGTTAGATTAGCACTATTATAAAAAAATATCTTTTTGAGGAGAGTTCACTCCTTATAAATATGCCTTTATTACAAATTCATAAACTAATATATAATAATTTTTTAGTAAAGTGCTTTTATAACCCTACCTACTTGACATATGTGTCAATATAACTTTTTGATAACTGAAAATGCAGTTATAACCCTACCTAATTGATGTAAGTACAATTTTACCCATTCCGACATCTGAAGGCCGGATTCGATGGAAAAGTCAATTTTACCCATTTACAAAATGCTGATATGACCTTATTAGTTTTCATAATGTGCTAATATAACCCTATCAGTTTTCATATTGTGCTGATATAACCCAACCTGTTCCGACGATG
>JAULKJ010000007.1:12226674-12238679 GCA_032355405.1 Rubia balearica
CGGGTTTTAACCCACATGGGTAAACCCGCGGTCAACCTACAAACTCAACCCGTTCAACCCATATTTTTCAACTACCCATTTGACCAATTACCCATTTAATCCATTACCCATTTTACCCATACCCATATGAGTTTAAAGTTAGATAACACGCTTGACCCGTGGGTTACGGGTCTATTTTGCCACCCCTATTTGCCCTATATTTAGGGATTCAATCCAAGAGATGGATCAATGCAACCATAAAACTAGCAACACCCATACTCCATCTTTCCAAACCACGCAATACATTCATTTTTTTCACATTCTATATTCTCACATCATGGCCTGTTTGGTAAATGCGTGGTTATTTTATGTTGGTTGTTAGGTTTCCACATCTTATCTACATTTTAGTTCAATTCAATTTGCATCAATTTAGTAAATTTGATATGATGAAATTTAACTTAATTTGGTCATATTTGACTTTTTTTTGACACTTTTCTTTTCAATTTAAAAGAAAATAAATCATCTTAAGGGAGACCCCTGTTAAGTGAGATTTTCCATGTTTGACACGAAATCATCTTTTATTAGAGACTCATAGTCTATTCATGGAAAATTTACAATTCTGACTCTAATTTTATGCCGAAAGTGTTAATATATCTCTGCAAAATAAATAAAAAAAGTGTCAAAATAATCCTAACTTTATGACGAATTGTGCAGATATAACCTTTTGCCCTAATTCCGACGTTGACTCATCAATTTGAATGTTGACTAGACTCGAAATGATGAAAATACCCTTACCGCTAGAACCTAAATTGTTTTCCTCATTTCACCCCTCCTTAAAAACAAAAAAACTCAATCACTGGTCTTCTTCCTCCCTCCCGCCCGCCACCACTTCCACCACCCCCGCCCGTTTCCCCAGCTACTTGCTAGCCCGCCACCCTAGCCCACCACTATCGTGGCCTTACCCAACGCAGGAGAACCCCTTCACTGTTTCCCAGCCACCTAGTCAACCCCTTTACCTACGTCGGAGATGAGCTTCCTCCGCCCGAACTTCCTCATGTGTTAGGTGCCCTGCACTTGCGCAGGAGAGAAGATACCTCTGTCCCAACTTCTTCGCAGATCAGGTGCCTGCACTTGCCCTAGTTGGACGCAGAGTTGGAGCTGGAGGAGGAGATGGCTCTTCACGAGCCCAGACGACGATGGGGTCCACTGCGAGGTGCCAGGTTCCCGAGTGCGAGGTGGATATGAGCTCAAATGGGTGGTGGATCGGAGGGAGAAAAGGAGAAGAAGAAAAGGGGAAGAATAAGAGTGTAGTTCCGTCTTTACAAATATTTTATTTTTTAAAATACAGGAGCAAAATGGTTATTACCTTGATTTTTGGCCAAAAATCACATTGACAATCGAAGTCAACGGTGTCCAGGGTTATATTGGCCCATGCGTAAAAAAATTAAGATTATTTTAACACTTTCTAACTTTACAGGATTAGATTGACACTTTCGACCTAAGTTAGGGTTAAAAATGCACTTTACTTTCTATTCATTCCCGTACTAATTGATTGTGCAGTCTGAGACAATTATTTTTTTAAAATTAGTTTTAACTAATATAATATTTTGGAGATAGATCGGGTATTTAAAGGAAAACTCTTGAGAAAAGCCGTCTTTCCATAGATTTATGGAAAGACGAAGTTTAGTTAGAATAATGAAAGATAAAAGGTCTTAGCTGCAATATTAAAAAGTTATTATGCAACGTGTAGTAGTTATAAAGTTTATAATTCGATTCATGCAACCCAAACATTTTATCTTTATTTCTTTTAAGTTGCACTTTAAATCTTGGTGTTTCCGTCTTTCAAGAGATGGATTATGGATTATGATGTATGAAGAGATAATAAATTTTTAAATTTTAATTTGAGATAATTCCTTTTTGACCAACTCTTTGAATTTTAATTATCCCGAATAAAAGTGGGTTTGATTGGAAACTTGTTTGTTGAATCTTGATAATAATGCAGACGCAAAAGCTCCATAAACGGAGAGCAGAAATTTGAGGCCAATTTAGAAGGTTGTTCCTATTTTTTGGCAAGACATGCATTATAAGTAACGTTGATAATCCGGGTATGAAATGTTAGATTCGTTGAAATCCCCACCCATCATTGACGTGCCCGACAACTCACGCAAATTCATAACGTTGACTTTCTTCTACAATAACAAATTTCTTACTCCTTTCCTTTCTTAAATTTGTTACATCCCATAATCTGCACATTTTTATTAACTATCTAAAAATATACTTGATCTTAAATTTCACCAATATTGTCATGTGATATATTATTAGATTTTATGCACCGTGTATTTTTTAAATATCAAATTTTAATACACCCGTTGGTACATGTAATTAAAGTTATTGACGGTCAAATATGATCTGAAAAATTTGACCAAAAAGTGTGCAAATTCGATTGGCACAAAGGGAGTACGATAATTTTTATTTTTTTATCATAAAATAATATGTAAATAATAATATGTAATTGAAAATAATTTTATTTTTACCATAAAAGAAAGTATGATAATTTTAAAGTAATAGATTAAGGCAAACTCTTGGGAAAAACCGTCTTTCCATAAACTTATGGAAAGACGGGGTTTAATTAGAATAATAAAAGGTAAAAGGTCGTAGTTGCAATATTAAAATTTTATTATGAAACATGTATTAGTTATAAAATTTATAATCCGGTTCATGCAACCCGAAAATTTTATTTTCATTTCTTCTAATTTACACTTTAAACCTTGGTCTTCCCATGACTAATGGAAAGACCGTCTTTCAAGAGACGGACTCTTAATTTAATGTATAATAAATTATTATTTATCTATAATACACATGTCTTATGTGTAAATACTTTTTAAAACTATTAAAATTATTGTGATAAAGCATAATGTAGGTGTTTGTTGATATAACTGGGGTAAGTACAGTTGATATGAAGTGAGTTAGGACATTCAAGTGGTGATGAGGTGGGGATGAATTTTATATAATACTTGATGGTCGAGGTTAATTTTAATGTTGCAGTGGGTTAGGACATTCAAGTGGTGATGAGGCGGGATGAATTTTATATAATACCCGATGGGCGAGATTAATTTTAATGTTGTACCAGTCATGGATGATATGGTGGATATGGATATTAAAAATTTTGGTGGGCATATATGGAAATTTCATAATCCGCACTCGTCCTGCCCGTTTGTCATCCTTATTTGGTGGAGGTCCGCCCCATTGTTATCCATATTATAAATTATGCATACTATCTATTATATTATAGGGAAAAGTGCATTTATGCACTCAGTTCTTGTATTTGTGCAGATATACCATCGAGTTTTTTAAAGTGCATTCATACTCATGTCGTGATCTGAAACATTGGTCAAAATTCGAACAGCTATAGCTAGTTTGCGTGCAGGTAAGAGGAGGAGGCTGAGCATGGATACTAATCAGGCGGATGAGTCAGAGGAATTTAGGCGGGCAACATCAGTGCGAAATTCTCACGAATCAAGAAATACAAAATCAGGTAAAGAAGTTCATAATCCAACTACCGTAGCTACACTATTTCCTAAATTCAGATCCACTCCTGTTTGTGACAGGTAAAGACTTACAACACCATTTCAAGGCTATACTTCAAATACTGTGGATGTACCATATCCAGGGTTTCCTAAATTTGGAACCACCTCCCTTTGTGGGAGACGGAGGCATATGGAGGATGCTGTAGCAACTCATCCGTCGTTGTGGTAAGGAGAAAATGAAAACAGTGCAAGTGCCGAGGACATCCATTTTTTTGGTGTGTTTGACGGTCACGACTGTTCACATGTATGTAAATTTTGTGCATTTTATTTTATTTTTAGTGTGTTTTCATCTCAATTTTTGTTTTTGTTTATGGTTTGAGTGAACATAAATTAACAAAAAAAACATCCATTTTAAGCAGGTGGCCAGCAGATGTGAGGATTTTTACATAAACTGGTGAAGGAGGAGATGCTCAATGACAACATGAGAGGGGTGGGTTGGAATTGGGAGGAAGACATGAAATGAAGCTTCAAACACATGGATGAAGTAGCCACCACACTTGAAACGAATGTGAGTTTCAATGGTGATACCCCCTGTCGTTGCCTTCTCCAGAGTCCCCAATTTGAGGCAATTAGATCAGCTGTCACAGTAGCAATCGTCACCCAACTCAGATAATCATCTCCAACTGTGGATATTGCAGGGCGGTTCTTTGTCGAGATGGTGCGCCAATGCCATTGTCTGTCTACCACAAAGTAATTAACTAGGTTGATAACTTTATGAGTTTTATTATTAAACATAATACAATGTGAATTGAAGGTTTTTGTTGTGTATAATCGATAACATGATGAGCTAGAGCGAATCCAAGCTGCTGGTGGACGTGTTATATCATGGGATGGTTCTCTTGTTGAAGGTGTCTTGGCCATGTCAAGAGCTATAGGTAGTGGGTTATTTCTCTTCTCTTTTAATAAACTAAATCGTTTAATTTTCTCATATTGATTAAGAGTGGTTGATTTGATAAGGTGACACTTATCTGAAACTGTTTGTGAGTTGTGAGCCTGAGGTGACTACCCTTGATCGAACTGGTGATGATGACTATCGGATACTAGCCAGCGATGGCTTATGGGACGTTGTCTCGAATGAGACCGCATGTAGCATAGTTCACACCTATTTCAGGTTTAAGGAGGGACCCAGAAGGGCTGTTGCAGTGGTAGATCAGATTTATGACCGGACTTGCTTTAAGGCCTCTGCTCTGTTGACAATGCTAGCCATGACTCGAGACAATACCGATAAAATTAGTGTCATCATTGTTAACCTCAAGAAAGACCGAGTATGGTAATGGTAAGTGTGGTGTTTAATGAGTATGGTAAGTATGGTGTTTACAATAAAGCCTTCTGCCTATGGAGGATAACAAAATATGCATCATCACTGTCAAGAGGGAAGGATGAATGATGGCATGTATAATTAACCTCTTTTAAAATTTTACTGTTTTAGGCATTTTTATGTTATATAACTTTTGTGTACTATGTTGGTCGACTCGTTCCATGCTGAGTTGTATGCTTGTTTTTAATGAAAATGTGAGTTGTATGTTTGTTGTTTCAATGAGAATCCATGTATACTATGGTTCTCTTGTCTCAAAACGCTTAAACCTTCATTTCTTTTTAAGAAAAAGCTTCCAACCCAAATAAATGATTAAGGCCCTTTGGTCGTTCTTCATTAGCCTCGGCAAACATATTATGGAGAGAATTTGAAGAGGCGAGTTTCTCCGTTTATCCGTTATCTAAGTGAACTGCAATATCAACTAAAGTTGCATCCTTTAAACTAATTTTTTATCGACGGGCCAAGAAGCAATCAAATGTGTAAAAATTGCACTAAATAGTTGAAGCCCTAATATCCCACACTAATACAGCACAAATCAAGAAATCAGCCCATATAACTACTAGTAACTTATTCCATTAGTATGTACGAAAATGGTTAACAGACCACATTGTTGTCACAAACATGCCTGCTTGAGAGAAAAATCAAATGGGAACATCACAGAAGATGAGAATACAAAAAGGTGGAGCCTAGCTTCATTCAATTGTGGTAGGACTAAAGAATCCAAAACGAGCTTTTAACTCTCTATCCATACTAATAGTAATAATACACAAGTAAGCCTAAGTAGCAACAGATAACAGAAGCAGTAGTAGTAACAAAAGTTGCTGAGGTACAAAACCAGATCCTTGCCAAGATGCTTTTCATCACAAGAATTCATCGTCATATCCCAAACTGCTAACAAAACACATGCTTTCTTCTCTTTTGTCGGTCAATTTTCTTTGTGATTCGCGACTTCTCCAATGGTTTTCAGTGCCTTCAATTTCCTGTAGCCTTGATCTGTGCCAAATATCCTGGCCAAATAAGATAGCAGAATCAAAAGTCTGTTTTTAATGTATCATTGTGCAATAAGGTGATATCTCTTGATTTCTTTGCAATGAGAACATGAAAATCCAGTTTTAGTAACAATGTTCTAAAAAGGGGACTATGGGGTAAATGAGATAGCCAGGACGGAAAAGTGATCTACTTACCAGTCCATGTGAGTGAAAGTTGATGAGTAGTTTCCAGACTTCGTATAGAGCAGACGGTGATGATAATCATGAAAATCAGCACTGCAAATAAGAAAGGAAAAACAGGTTTGAGTATTTACTTGATAAGTTCTATGCAAGCTTTAGGATGAGAGTATAACATTCACTGACCCCCCATAGATAGGCAAGAACTTTGAGAGACTCCATGGAAAATCATAACCACAGTGCGCCTCAACTGTCTCAAGGACTCTCAGCACCATCCAGAGCCACAGTGTTATCAAATGGGGTCCAGTGATGGCTGGGCCAATTATCGTAGCAAATCCAAGGAACAAAATTTCAGCTGGATGAGCATATTCAGAGGTCAATCCAAATGGAGTTGCATACCTGTACATAAGACCAGTAAATCATGGCTGAGCATGTAGCATGTACTAACAAAAGAATTTTCAACCAACTTAAAAAAGCGGAGCTCATGCAAAACTTACTCATGATGGACGCTATGAACATGTTTGTAGAGCCATTTGGTATGTAAAACCCTATGCCCCCAGTAGAATACGAAATCCTCCAGGATGAAGTAGAACAATATTTGTGTGGACATCACTTTCCTGCAGATCATAAGTTATAACACCAACCTAATAGGAGGAGGTAAAGAGAAAAGATAACAGTTCATGTGGAAAGTGGCAGTGCTAAGTTTAATATATCCCTCCCGGATGAAGGGGTGGTCATTTCAAAAGGAAAGATAGGTGTAGAAGCATGCCCGCTAACTAAGCTATAGAGCATAAAGAACCTGAAAATACCAGGACGGCAATGGAAGGCTACTTCGCGTGCCCATGAATCTGAATACAGGATATGACAGAATCATAACTGGGAGATTGACACAAAAGTGGTAGAGCAGCAGACGACTGATGCATCTCTCCTGAGCTGCAGGGGTGTTGTTTTTTGTCTGCAGCAAAACAAATTTGGTATAGGAAACATTAAAACAAATCCCAAAAGACGAAATACAAAATACATATCCAGTCTACCTGAATAGCTCTCTGAATAAACTACTACTATTTAATATGAAAAACCCCAGAAAAAAAAAAGTAAAAACTTCTCATACATGTTGAAGACCCCACACTATTATGTAATTAATATTTACATCAAGGACTTTTACAGGCTTATAGAGCAAAAGTTTGCTAGGGAATGAAACAATTAGGACCGATGGAGTAAGAAAAAAATACCTGAATTTTATACTTGCTCAGCCATCCAGCTCTTTCCAAGAAAATGTAAGGAAGGCCAGACAAGAAGAAGACACTTTCATGGATGAAGAAACTTCCCAGACATGCCAGTTGAAAGTCGCTGAAATGAGTGATCAGATACTGCAAAATCATAAATGATCAAATGAGAAATCAAGTTACAGATCTTGGCCCTCGCCAGAGACTAACTGCAACATTGTATAAGAAGCAACATAGGCCTTTACAAATGTATACAAGGATTTCAATTAACTAAATAGTATACATGTGCTCCATATTGAGGTCTCCAACTCATAAACATTGCATCTAGCATCAAAGAGTAATTCCATACATCATCGATAATCGGCGATCATCCAGGGGCATATATTCATATGTAGTAGTTTAAGTGAAACATGCAGTACAATTACATGATCCACACGTTCTATACGGCAGTGTTATCTACAAGATGACAGGGCTCGTCTACAATATTCCCATGAATGCTTTAACAAAATTCCCATTGTAATGCTTTTATACAAACTTTATCAAGTGAATACCTAATATTATAGTACCTATCTACCATTTGCCTGAAACTGAAATCTCGTAGCAAGACCTACTAAGGATGCATAATATAAGTCATTCTACAGAAGTCACCTGAAAACTTGGTGCTGACTAGGGTGTTATATAATTAGAGAAAGCAAGAACTTATTGAGACTAATTTACAAGTTGCCTTCGGAAATGACAGGAAGTTTGAGGCCAAAATGTTATAACATTTACAAGTTTGTCTACAACTACCCAAATTTACAAACTAAGGGGAGATCCTCCCCATTTCATAGCTCCACAGAAACTCTTGCAGCCTTACCTAGTTATGTTTTGCTGACCCAAACCTAATTACTTTTCTACCTTCTCTTTATTTCATTCTCATACTGAAGAAAATACTAAAGATCCCTTCCACTTAGTGGAATAGGCCCTTGTCTGAGTTACCCATATGTATAATACATAGTCTTACTCAGAAGAAGTAGATGGTAACAATGAACAGTAATGAGGGAAGAAAAAACTGCCCCTTCCATCTGACAAGAAAATAGAGGATAAGGTACTTGAAAAAATATCATGTACCAATGATAACTAGATCCATTACCAAATAAAAAATTAAACACCCAAAAGGGGGGAAAATGCATGTTGGAGAGCATGGACAATCAAAACAATGGGCCAGCCAAACTACATGGAACCCTGTGAACATGCGCTAGAGCAACTAAAAACAAACCATGAGAATAAGGTTACTTTGAGGAGGGCAATTATTCAATCGGACACATTCAAGTCAGTATACACTTTACATAACCACCAGACATAAATTACTTCCTCCACTTCCAGCCACACTACAGAATGCGGACAATTTGAAAGAGGACATTTGTCTAAAGAAGACAATAATGTTTTCCAGGATTCGGATGGAAAGCAACATCTCATCTCATGATTTTTATTTTATTCGAATCTTTTTTGTAAGAAACGAGAAACACACGCACAGATGTTAGAGAAAAACAATGAAATATGGCTAATCAGAAGCCCAGCCCAATAGTCAACATTAAAATATCTATTAGTCCTCAATAAAAATGACACTGCATACCATTTCTTGCCATTAAAATATCTATTACATTGAAATGGTTTAAAAGATGTCACCAAGTGGCAAGCAATCGATTCAGAAACGGATTCAGGATTCCAAATCTGATTCAGGAAAAATGAACAAATCAATTTTTAGCCTGCACAATCATAAACTCCTGGTAGAGACAACACATTTCACAAAGATTTCATAAAGAGGAGCTCAGGATGTTCAATTCCTCAGATAATACACCAAAAGGTAAACTCATTTCCCCAGTCCCATACTGAAAGCGACAGTTGTACTCATATCACATGGCCACAGCCACCATCTAGCTAAATCCGGATATTTCTACGCGCAGACTCGCATGCACTAAACATGCACAAGGAAAATCAAGCGCAAACGAGTAGATCCTAGATTCAGACACCTTAAATCTCAATAGTCACACACAAAAACACAAAATGACGGCAATGCCAATGCCACCACTACGACAGCTTCAAAACATCCACCTCAATTTCTCCGCACGGAATCTCAAAAAAAAACAAAGAAATGGCGGCAAGTAGAGCTGCATTCGAGGCTCCGAATCACACGATTAACTAATGCTAGGGCTAGGAAATCAAAGCCGCGTCCTCAACGAGATATAAAATCAATGTGGATAGAGAAAAAGGAGAGAGAGAGAGAGAGATTATACCGTCCAGGCGGATTCGACGACGGCAGCCATGGCGGAGGATGCGAGTGAAGAGCCGATTGGGCTATGATCTCAAGGCGGCGGGTTTTCGCGGTTATATAGAGGCTGCAGAGAGCGAGGCTAAAGCGACGGAGCGGTTACGGTGAGTGAGTGTGTGTGCTTTTGAGGTGGGTGGAGGGGAGTTTCAGAAGGAGTGAAGGGGAGGAGGGAGGGAGGGGTCCATTGGCATTAGCATGAGACGATGAGACAGACTGTCACGGAATCTGCGCTCGTGGCCTCACTTATATTCATGTCTTTCCACTTCTATGTACTTCCTGGACTAGTATAGCGTTGTAGTGCCAGTTCTCTCAGGTGTTCTTTTATTTTTTATTTTCTTTTCTCCCTTAGTAGATCGGGTCATTTACTAGTTCCAGTGGGTACATATATTTTACTGAGTGGGTACATATATTTTTGCTTTAATGGAGAAAACTGTTTTCTAACATAGTAAACTGATAAAATATAGATAAATGTGTGTTTTTAACCCTATTTTTTTTGTTGAAAGTGTCAATATTAAAATTTGAATGAGCCAATCTAACCCTATGTTTTGGTCAAAAGAGTCAATCTAACCCTAAAAATCAAATTGTGGCCGGAATTATTTCAAATGACCATTATACCCGTTTGAGAAAAAAATTGAAAAATATAAAAAGATGATATTACCCTTTCCAAAAAGTGGTCAAACCCTTCCGCCAGTTAACATTGGTCAACGATGGTCAACGCCGGTAGCCGTTGTCAGACCGCCATCGGCTGATGGTGACCGGGTTAGATCAGCACTTTTATTAATAAGACAAGGTTAGATAAGCATTTCAGTAAAAATACAGGGTTAATTCAGCACTTTATGTAAAAATGGCAGGGTTACATCAGCACTATTAAAAAATCTTTTGAGGAGAGCCTTATAAATATGTCTTCATTCCCTTCTGATTCGGCATTGTTTCACGCCCTCTTCTATGATGTTAAGTGATGATTCTGCCATCGCCAATGCTGCTCCTTCAACTGCAATTCCTAGTCCTTGATCAAGCGAGATATGCCACGAACATTCTTCTTCGTGTCGGTATGATGGATGCAGTACCCATTCCCAATCCTTTTGTAATGTACTTTCAGTTGCTTAGCTCTACCATTAAGCCGTTTGGTAATTCCACATTTTATCGCTTGTTGGTTGGTGCTCTTCAGTACTTGTTGTCGTTGATCACACTTTCTAACTTGTCTTATGTTATTAATACGGTCGTAAATCATGCAGGCTTCTACCAATGACCACTTCCAAGCTGTTACTCGAATTTTGTGTTATGTTCACTACTCTCTTCATTTTGGTCTCTCATTTTGTGAAAATCTTGGTGGGGTTGTAGTTCTTGAATATCTTGATGTCCATTGGGGTCGTTGTTTGGAGATTTGGAGGTCTACTTGTGGTTACGCCATTTCTTGGTAGTAATTTGATTTTTTTGGAGTACTAAGAAACAACCTAGGTGTCTCTTTCTAGCTCAAAATCAGAACTCGTGTTGTGGCCATTACTGCAGTTGAACTTTCTTGGATGATGAATCTTCTTCGGGATCTTCGTGTGACATTTTCGGCACCACATGTGGTTCTGTGTGATAATAATAGTGTTTTTTTCTTCTCACAACCCGGTTTTGCATAAGAGAGACAAACATTTGATATAGATTATCATTTTGTTCGTGAGATGGTGGTTTCCGATAAGTTCAATGTCTATCATGTGTCTTCTGATTTTCAACTTGCTGACATCTTTACAAAAGGTCTACTCATGCTCAGTTTGAGTTTCTACGTTTCAATCCCTACATTGCTAGCAATCCAACACTTTGCTTGAGTGGATAATAAAATTAAAATAGAATAAAGAAACCATTTCTAATCCTTCCATGATTGTAACAGAAGCCGAGTATCGTGCTTGAACCAACACTGCTTGCGAACTCAACACACATGTTCATCAACCGATGTTACGTTTCTTTGTTCAAATCTGACACTCCGCTTTCGGATGGAACAGGTTTCCATTACATTTCACTTTCTTTACCAGCATGCTCAAGAAGGAACCACTCGCATGTCTCATGTCTCCACTTAGAGTTCGTTGAACTGTTATCAAAGCACTTGCTCGTCCTCGTATGTTTTGTTGAACTGAATTGATTTAAAAGGAAATGAACATAATTAAATTGATGAGTGAAGTGCGTTTTTAACCCTATAAGTTGTTTGAAAGTGCAGAAATGACCTTGTAAAATGTGAAAGTGCAAAATTAACCATGGAAACCAAATTTTGGATGGAAATGACCATTACACCCCAAAGGAAAAAATAAAATTTCAGAAAAAATGAAAAGTCGAAATTACCCTCCCGGTCAACGCCGATACGCTTACCGGAGTGGGCCCGCAGAGCGCGGACGACACGCTTCCCGAGGCACAATCCGGCACACATCCCCTGGTGTCCCG
>JAULKJ010000007.1:12263810-12283179 GCA_032355405.1 Rubia balearica
AATCATAAAACCGATAGAAAACCGATTAACCGGATAGCTATAACCGATATTAACCGATTAACCAATTAACCGAAAAACCGAATTAATTACCGGTTCAGTTTCGGTCGGTTTTCGGTTTTCCGGTTTTTTTGAACACCCCTAGGAACCGGTGCTGATCCAACTCTGCTGCACCACAGAAATGCAACTGATAACCGAGCTTCAAGCAGCTGCATTTGGGTCACCAATAACACCCAGGAAGTCGTCTTTTATAGTACCGATGCAGAACTACAAAATAATATGTACCATAATGAAAAACATTGGTATGATTACACATGATCGCAGAATCTAACACGTCAACATTTGTGGCATTCACTCAGATCCATGGTTAGAAGATAAACCTATAGAAACATCACTGTACACTTCAGTCAACTGGACCGAAGCCCAGGCCGAAAAATTATACGATAAAAAACCAAACAGACAACTTGAGTCCTAGACCATTTAACATGTTAAAGAATAGCAAATCAGTACAGACCACTAGACCAGTTGGAGAAGGTAAGTTCCAACCACATACTGAATACCAGTATTATATGATAAGCATAAGAAGAAAAAATCAAAGCAAACAATAGGTTAAGAACATATGGAGAATTCACAGCGATTAACTAAAGAGAAGAAATATATAGACATACAATTTCCGTAGCATCAACTCGAGTTCCAATTATCTTTAGCCGGATCTCACTATCCTTCTGGATCTTGACCTGTTAAGAAACAAATAAGTATGAGATTTCTAGGGGGGAAAACCATAGAAATGAGTACAGAGAAGCATGTTTATTTAGACCGTAAAACATATCAGAGAAAGTGTAGTCTACATACAGATCCATCTGATGTTGTGTAATGAGGCATGTCACCAGATTGAAACTCCATATCATCTGGTATCAACTGTCAAGACACAATGTCAAATGTCAATATGCCTTCCAGCAAACTAATGAAAATCAACAAAATTAAACACCAGGACACAAAAATGTGACGCGGATGCCAGAAAATGCAACTCTTTGTTCATAGACTCTCTCTCTATGTAGAGATTGTTGGAACTGTTTTCAGTCAATGTAAGTGATGATGTTGCGAGAAACTATGAATGAGATTTATGAGGTTTTTTAGACTTTAGATCACCCGTAATTTACAGCTATGTTAATTTCGGGTTCTCAATCCATTCAGCGTTAGCTACGATCCCAAACCAACAAGAACACAAAATGCGATAAGAACTACTGGCCATAGGAAAGCTAATCCAAATCAGAGCTACCACAAATTGCCTCAAAGCTAAACTCTCCTTCAATTTTAAGCACCAAAAACAGGATGCATGAAGATTCCAAATGTTTAGTGTATCTTCTAGGATAACTAGCAACTTTGTAAAACACGATGCGGCTAGGCCCTATATGTTCCATTCATCTGATAGTTAGCTGAAACAAAAGCAAAACTCAGAGTGTACTCACATGATTGGAAACAAAAATCTGGACTGGCCCGGCTTCGGCAAAAAAACCCATCTGCATTACATTCCAAAAACACAAAACATTAAGAAAAATCCCAACTTTAAATTCTTATATCCCATTTGCATTACTTTCCGAAAACAAAAAACATGAAGAAAAATCCCAACTTTAACTCTTTTCATTCTGATTGATCTTTACCTTGTTAACCATAGTAACAACTGCTTCCAGAATTTCCCCTTTAAAAGGTCGGAAAACAACGCACTGATACTTAATCGGAAATGTCACAAACCCGGTTCCGTCTCGAATTAAACCCTTACCCACGCTCTCAATTCCCGTAATTGCAACAATAAACCCATGCCTGCCACTGCAATCAGAAACGCACAATTGTCAGCGCTAAAAAGATGATCTTGCAGGTTTAATTGGATTGGTACTGATGATCACCTGCAAGTTCCCTCGACATCTTTCATGAGCTTCGTGACGAGCTTGTCCCGGAGATCCCGGCCGAAGTGGCGGGGATGGAGCTGCATGTTCCTCTCCAATATAATGTGAAAAAACATATTTTCCGGCGAGTCGAGGAGTGAAGGGTTTCCCGGCGCCGGTGATTGAGAGGAAGGGTTCAGCTGTGTGGCTAGGACAAGAATGAGTAACGTGCTGAAATTGAATTTGGAATCGGAATGTCATATTTGATTATGGGATTATGATAGGTTTTCTTAAATAGTCAATACTCCAAGATTCTTACCCTTTCCTCATTGGAATCGGGGTTTTCCGATACTCCCTCCTTTATACATATTCATTGTCACCCTTTCCTCATTGGAATAGGTTTTTTCAACGTCTCTTTTATACTTTCTTTGTACCTCGAGTAATGACACACTTTCTATTTTAGTCTGTTCCACTAGAAATGACATATTTTGTCCTTTTCAAATTTAACATCATTTGAACGCTCAAGATTGCCCTAATTTTTTGTCCACATTCATCAATTTTTTGGAGGACAGTAATGAAATATCTTTTTTTAGTAAAATGCTAACATAACTCTACCTTTTAGTTGAAATTGCCAATATAACCCTTTAATTTGAAGAAAAAAGTGTCAATATAACCTTTGACTTGGTTGACCTTTTAATGAACCATTATATGACCGGAATCAGGTGAAATGACGAATTTGCCCCTAATTTTTTTTTAAAAAAACAATTTTCTTCTTTTCTTCCCGATTTCCCTCCTTTCTTTCCCTTTCTTCTTGCAAACTTTTTCTCCCCGACAATGCCTTCGAAATTAAAGCGCCGACGTCGTGGTGACGAGCATGGTCGTATCATGGTGGCAAGCACGGCGGCATCGTGGTGGCGAGTATGATAGCTAGGGCGTAGGTGGGTTTAGGTTGAGAGGGTTCAGGTCGAGGAAGAAAAACAATCACCATTTCCGATTTAACAAATGGTAATCGAAGTTCGCTGGAGGGGGATCTAGGTCTCTTAGTCTCGGAGGGGGATTTGTTTGTTGTCGGGAAACCTAGGTACAAGCATTTTGTATTCCCGAATGGCACACAATCGCACTCCAGCACCAGTACGCAGTGGCTCTGCCACAGCTTCGCCGCCAGTGGGCACCCCATTGTCTCGCCACCGATGACTATGTAGTCGAACTCCGACGGCCTTTTCACGCTGTTAGCACTGTCATTTTTGTCCCCCGGCTTCCCGGAATCCAAGGAAGACGATGAGGAGAACGTGGAAGCGTGTTTGACGAATGAGTATTTCTCCTCCCATGTCTCCGGCTTCTTCCCTGTAACCAAGATTCATCATCAAGAACTCAAAAATTTACATAAATTAAGGATGAATCAAAATGAAGCTGAAAATTAGGGTTTTTGTTATTCTGTGTGAGTCAAAACAGAGGACGTGGGGTGGCTTTGCACAGTGGCGGGCAGCGATCGGGAGGGTAAAGATTGGGAGGGGTGGCAGATCGGCATTTTCAGGCCGCGGCGATTCCCGACGGATGAGCAGCAGTGAAGAAGAAGATTAAGGAAAAGAGTATTTCCATCATTTCACTTATTGTCATTGCCGAAATTTGATGGGTCAACTCTTGAATCCGGTAGTTTGGCTATATCGGCGCAAAGTTTTCGAAAGTGAGGGTTAGATTGACACATACAATGATTAGTTAAGGTTAAATTGACAATTTCTGAGATTGCAGGGTTATATTGGCACTTTCAATCTAAAGTAAGTGTTATAAATGTATTTATCCCTTTCTTTTTCTTTAGTTCAAATGAAAAGAAAAGAAAAAGTACTACAGTACTAGTTTTTACTTTACTCTTTCCTTTCATGATTTTTTTTCTAACAATTTTTTTCTCTAATAAATTCTATTAGTTTCCTGTTACAAAAAGCTAAACCAAAATGTTAAAACTTAAAAAAGTTGGAATGCTAGGAAGTATTAGGGGGCATTGTATGATATACTGGAGAAATTAATTTAAAATAAAAAAAATATGATACGAGCAACATTGTATATGTCCAAACATTGCATTAATCATTTAAGTCATATTTCTTTCAATTAAACTATAATTTAATTTAATTTAATTTTTGGACCTAAATAATATTACTTGCATTATGTTTTTTTATGGATATATTATACTGATTCAAGTTTAATTTAATTATATTTAGTTCAATATATCATAGTACTCCATTCAATTCAATTCAGTTAGGTTAATTTTAATGTAATGAAATTTATTTTACTTTAATTTAACAATAGAGCACTAAATGAAAATCACACATAGAATCTGGATTTTCCTAACCATAACTTCTTCTGGAAACTTTTGAATCCGTTGCATACTTTGTCGTAGAATGCTCAATCATCCCGTTCTCGGCTCCCGCCATTGTAATTGATTTTCTAATGGCAGTTTTGTTCGTTTGTTGAAGATCTTCTGACGCTGGATCTGGATTTTACTTGTTTGTATCCACAATTTAGTGTGAGCTTTCACGTGGAAAAGAGCTTCCATTTCATGATCTTTTTAAGTTTTTTCCTTTTGACATAACAATAATGGAATTCCACTTATTTATGTCAATCCAAACGGACCATAACGTGATACAGAAGACAAACCACAGAACAAAAACAATCAATGGAGCAAATCTTGAAATGCACTACTAGCGTTACACAATCAATAGTCAACCATTCCAACGATTTACAGAGCCAATGTATTTACAGCCAAAGTCGAATACAATAAATATAAGTACCAGAGAAAAAGAAACTTTCCGCCAATTGGAGAACAGTTGCCTCCTTACGCAGCAGGTTAGGAATATCCCGCCATCCCAGAACACAACAAAACATCTGGTGCTTCGACTTCCAGTAGAGCAAGGGGTGAAGACTACACCAAATTCACAGCACCATACTGCAACCACAAATCATCGGAAGTTCAAACACAAAAATAGGATTGCCGAAATGATAAGTACTCCTACAGAAAATCAAACCCAAACTAATGTACTAGGACTCATGAAGTATTAATTTAACTCAATTTATTTCTTTTGGCTTGAAATTATTATAGTTTTCCCATTTCATGTTTCGTCTAACAATCTGCCACACTTCTAAAAGAGTACCCTTCCACCTTTGACATTCCTATGGATAGCACAAACAAAGAACAGAGTGGGTGGCAAAGAAATGCCAAGGATGTTTCTAGGTCAACTGTGACAGGTAAATACATCCATGAGGACTTGGGCCTAGTACACGATGAGTGAGAGGTCTTCATGAAATACATAAAGGTACAAGATATAGGTGAAAAGAATGGGTATTGTTAGGAGGAAATTAGTCCAAGTGCAAGTGTTATCAATAAAAAGAATTTCAACTACTGAAATGGCAGTGGAGTATGAATCTACAACACTTATTTTATACTATATGATTAGATGGGTCAATTAAAATCAATTCTGAGATGCTTTTGTCCTATCATTTCTCATCTCTGGTGATTTAAGTGGGCGGGGTGGATGAATAACGATAAGGTTCACAATGGATTAATGCAGGGACAGAGGAATACTGAACCTGGCTCTATCTTATAATGGGAGGACAAGTAGATAATGTGCACCCAGAAATACCATATACAGTAATAACTAGTACTAAGCCTTTATCTGACTCTTTGGGGTCCACTTATATGGATCCTAACTCACCATATGTATTCTACCACAGCACATCTTTTATCATTTAACATTATTAGTCAAGAACCATATCTACCGGCCTATATTCACATAAAATTATGAAATAAAGGCATGGTTCCATGAACTAACCTTATCCACCTCAGAAAAGTCTACTTATGGACAATCGAATTTCGCCTCACAAGAACCTGGGCTTTCTATCAGCCGGTTTCAGAATCTGAAAGGAGCACATAAGACTTTCATCTACGCTCATCATTGCTCCAGCATTATCAAATTCACCACAATAGTTTGGAGCAGAGAAAATGGTAACTAGTTGCCTGTCAGCAAAAAATTCATAGCCATCCTCCACAACCTGTCAAGTAAGGAGGAGAAAGGTCAAAAAGGCTTGCATGTGAGAAGGAGCCGTCCAAAACAAAAATATATACATATATATATACACATGTTTGTATAAATATATATACATGTTTGTGTATATATATACACACACACATATATATACACATCCTCCACAACATGTCAAGTAAGGAGGAGAAAGGTCAAAAAGGCTTGCATGTGAGAAGGAGTCGTCCAAAACAAAAATATATACATGTATATATATACATGTTTGTATATATATACATATATATACACACACACACTACTACACTACCAAAGGGCAAGACAGGTAGATTACCTGATGGGCACGACAGACAAGGTCCATATCATTCTGCATTAAGAATTCTGCGACTTTATCAGGACCAAAGGTGTATGAAACCCCCCTGTCATTCATTCCCCAGCCTTTAATGTCTCTACAAGGATCTGACCAAAGCAAGTCACAAAGCAAGCCAGAGTCTGGAACATCATTTGGGCGATTCAAGTTTCTTATTTGATCCACGTTTGTTAAATCTGGAGAGAGACCACCATGCATGCAGAGTATTTTGTCATCAATTAAAGCAGCTACAGGAAGACAGTTGAAGCAATCTGTAAAGACTTTCCAAAGCCTAACATTAAACCGACGTTTACACTCATCGTAGAACCCATATATCCGGTTAATTGAAGCACATTCATGATTTCCTCGCAAGAGGAAGAAATTCTCCGGATACTTAATCTTGTAAGCCAGCAGAAGGCAGATGGTCTCAAGACTCTGCTTTCCACGGTCCACATAATCCCCAAGAAACAAATAGTTGGCCTCAGGGGGGAAGCCTCCATATTCAAAAAGTCTCAAGAGATCACAGTATTGCCCGTGAATGTCACCTGGAATCCAAAAGAAACAAACATTAAAGCTGTATGCTAGACCTCTCCCAGTTAGACCATAAAAGATGAGCAGATTAGCAACCGAAAATCATTCATAAAGTTATGAAATATATTTCCTCAGTTTCTCTGCAGCCAAGTGTTGTATATGCAATCATTTCCAAGTGTGAACCAGCGGGCAGTAAGCCAATAAAAAGCATGTAAAATACACAGCAGGAGAATACAAAGAATAGATGTTATGATATTGTGAATATCAGAAGATATAAACACCTCAATGTCCAAAATAAAGTAAACAGAATGTAAATTTAGTATTACAACATTATACACTAGTAATATCATAAAATCTGAGGTGAAAGAAACAAAAGCCAGCATTTCACCAATACACCCCACAAGAAATCTTTAAGAACAGAGAAACTGGTCTGCAGAAAAGTTCATAGCTTTGGAACATCCAAGTCCAACTCTCATTTAGCAAATGTGTTCCTTGTGTTGGCTTTAAAATTCAACCATTAAAAACTAGTAATTTTGTAGGCAAGTTGATGGTGCCTCGTACAATTAGAGGCAACAAAACTACTGTTAAAACACTCTTAACTAAAATATCATACACCTCACTGCAATTGGACAAGGAACCGTACAAAGATAAAAGACTGAGCAGTTGTGTGGAAGTTTGGTTCTATAGAAAATATAAATGCAAATAGGGGTTAGGAAATGACAAACTGTGATCATTCTGTCAAAGGATAAATGAAGAGGTTAAAGTACGGAACCAGATATACTGAACATTGTACGATTGAAAAAGACTAAACTATTAATAGCAGAAAGATCATCATAGTTTCTATGATGTTCTGAGTTCCGTGGAATGTGTATTTAAGCACAGAACATCCCGACCACAAAAACGTAAAAGCAAAACATTAAACCTCTTAATGATGTTGCAGCATGCAGCTAAAGACTACAAACCCTAAAAAGCTTCTCCGTGGAAAATTGAAAAGGAGACTTTATTTTGTTGTCCGGATAACTATGAAATCATCATAATATGCAGGCCCTTAAGGAACAGAAGAAGAAACCAGGGTAAGGGCTAACCTTGACCAGTTTACAATAGAGAATCAAACTGTTACCAACAAGGTAACAACCAAAACCATAAATTATCCTTTCAGTATGTAAATTCCATGTCAATATTAAAAATATCATTTTTGAAGACAAAAAAAAAGGTTCAGCTACTGTGTGTTGCACGTTTTTTTAAGCCCCCAAACCTATACCCCATAGGCATTTGGACACTTAAAATTGTCACCTTTCTCCCTTATCACGCCCATTGCACTGTCTGTTCTGTAAAAAGGATCTGCCAACTAAATAAAAAAGCAAAGTCTAAATTTCAAATATCAACAGATGAAACAAGCATGTCCCATTTGAAGCTGTCTAAGGAACTACCAGAGTAACATAACTAACAAATTCCTTCAATAACTGAAAAAAGAAACGATTTTCATATCATTCGAAGCATGAAACGAACATTACCACCAAAATTGATTCAAACAAATCCAGACCAACATAAAACATTCCGCAATCAGATAATACAGAAACAATTACCGCAGATCTTGATAGGCGCCTCGAGCTCCAAGAGATTGGGCTGCTGGAGGAAGATTTCGCGGGAGGCGGTGCAAAGAGAGCGGATCTCCGCCTCAGAAAGCTGCACTTGGCGCACCGTACGGGCTTGCCGGAACTCCAACAACCGGTTGATTATGTCTTCCAGTACGGCAGGCTCAATCCCCTGCCCATTCGCCGCCATCTCCTCCCCAAAAGAAACAGAAAAAATCTAGGGTTTGTAATCCGGGACGAAGAATAACGGAAGTATAGATTCTGTGTGAGAGACAATGGGAGAGAGATGGATATGAGGGCTGCAACTCCGATGTGGCGGAGGAGACTATAGGGGAGGAGGAGGCATGTTGTAAATATAGTATTAAGAGGTTCGTCGGAGTCGATAATTCCGGCGCCCTCGTGTGGTTGTGTGTCAATTGTGGCCTATGGGCCTTATAAATGTATTGCTCCAATCCCCTCCCTCCTCTTTATTTTTGATTTAAAAGAAGGAATTTTTTCCTTTTAAAGCTTTAAATTCATAATGGCTTCTTGTGGTTTTTGTGTACTTTCCCAATCTAGTATTAAAAGAAGGGTTGGAGTATGTCAAGTACGAGTTTCATACTCCTTCTGTCTCACCTCAAATTGTAAGGACTCTTTTTCACGGTTTGACCATTAATATACACGTTATTGTCAAAATAAAGTTCCCAAGGGCGATCAACACCAACAACATATTATTTACACCATTAAACAATTATCTGAGTTGGAGAAGTTGAAGAACAATGTCGATCATACTCAACCAAATACCGTGTCAGCCATTCTACTAGACTTTATAGGAAATGCATTATTATTTGATGTATCTCTAACACTATCAAACACCTGTTTAGGCTGGTACGTCCGAAATTCAGACACCTGATTAGAAAAAACACACGTTTGACCATTAATATATTTAACTACGTATTATATCCGTAAATAAAAAGTTACTTTATAGAAACTACTTGTTATGACGATTCACCATTTAGTAATCTGATGTGTGTTCAACCACGATCGTGATAGTCAAACCTTGTTTCATGATGTCGCTCCTGGAAGACAAATTTCCTTGGGGTGTCGGGTGGAGAAAATCCAATGGTAAAGTCAAATCAAAAGTGTTTAATTTGTGTGTTGAGAATTGAATGAATATAATGAACGAATACCTTGGCATTCATAAGGTTAATCTGAGAGATCTTTTAATCAAGTTAAGTTAAATATCTACTTTCCTTTTAGGATAGCTGTTTTACCATGATAAGATTACCATATATTCTATGTAGAATTGAGATGTAATCCGAATTTGTAATGAAATTCAGAAATTTTTCCTTTTAGCTACTGAGCTTTGGCCCAGTAGGATGTTTTGAAGCCCAAAGCGCGGGGTTATAATGTGGCATTCGGTTAGAGGGGAAGTTTCAACTCCAACCCTCATCATAATCCTCCACCTGAATTTCGGACGTACCAGTCTAAACAGGTGTTTGATAGTGTTAGAGATACATCAAATAATAATGCATTTCCTATAAAGTCTAGTGGAATGGCTGACACGGTATTTGGTTGAGTATGATCGACATTGTTCTTCAACTCCTCCAGCTCAGATAATTGTTTAAAGGTGTAAATAATATGTTGTTGGTGTTGATCGCCCTTCGGAACTTTATTTTGACAATATCGTGTATAGAAAACAGGCTCTAAGCGTCTAACTCTAAAAGTAATTACTTAACTCACACTTTGGTTATTGATTCAAATAAAATGCGGTGCACCCGTGAACAATGAAAGAAAACACATGTCAGTAATCTCACTAAAAATTCCTCAGCATAACAAACAAACAGGAGAGCTTGCCCAATATATTCTTACAATGTAGATTTACTGTCGACGGTAAGTTATATTTGCATAAATGCCACGTAAATCTTTACTCTGTGTAAAACCAAATTCCTTAGCACACTCGTGAAAGGCCTGGACTGATTCAGACACTTGTTATTGTCACAGTTATTGTTGTTCTTTACTCTTTCTGTCACAGTTATTGTTGTTCTTCAGTGCTTTAGTTGAACGAGAATTTACCTGATTGTTTATGTTGTATATGTAGTTTAGTGCATATAAATTATTGTATCACGCTGCTGTGAAATTAGGTGTAAAAATAAATCTCAACCACATAAATTATGGTTGAGATTTGGTATTAAAATAGGTGTAAAAATAAGGTTGTTAATAGAACCCTTCTCATATATATATATATATATTATATATATACACACACATGTGTACACATATGTGTGTATGTGTGTGTATGTGTGTTTTAAATAAAGCTCCTTTTGAATTTTATAATAATGTGGTTACAAGATGGAATGTGATTGCATCAAAATTTTACTTTTGAGAATTTTTAATATATTAATTAGTCTGTGAACTACTATTTTAAACCACCCAAGTAGTAAGGGCAATTTGTTCGACTGTCTTTTTTTTGGATCGATATGTCCGACTGTCTAATCAGGTGCATTATTATGGGTTTTAAATTTTCCATACAATACGTTTTTCTCTTTGTGAGTCACGTGGAACACGATTACCCTTGGTTTGAATGGCATACATCTCATCTTTAAAAAAGCTATTATATTATCTTTATGTCTAATCCAAAATCAAAATAGATTTGAAAATTAATAAGATTCGACTAAAATAGTTTCATCACTTGTATTAATTGAGCTTAATTGTAGTGAATTAGACATTGATTTAGTATTTAATCAAGCCTCTCGATAACAGAGAAGATTAGATTTCAAAACACATCCTGTTAAAAATTATGAATTTTACAATTTCTTGATAAAAATTATCCAACGTTGTGGGACCATGTGGTGATCTCAGTTGTGTTTTTTCAATATGCGGGTGCTCGATAAAAGTGTGGTCGTGATAGTTCCGACTGCAGTGCTCGATAAAGGTGCAATCGTGTGATAATGATAGTTTTAGTTTTGGCGATGATGCAGCTGTGGAGTGTTTTCAAGAGTGCGTCCCTAACTATTCATAAGATGAAGTTTAAGACTTCACTGGAGTTTCTCCTAGTTTTGTTTTAGAGTATGATGTTTATATTTAATTCGGTTGCAAGGTAATCTTGCCTCATTAAAGAGTACAATGACTTAACTGAGACAGTCTCACTCAATCTTTAAGACGATAGGTTTAAATATAATTGTACAAAGATGAGAGATGATATGGAGTACTTTTTGTAATCATTCAAAGTTTACTTAAATCTTTGTCTCAACATAAGTTATGGTGAGACACTCCGATTTTGTGCAAAATGCCTAGATTTAAACTCTCGTATGAGGAATATGGGATCACATTAATTGTAGCACCTAAATCTAGCATGACCTTTTCAATAAGTTTTCCTCCTATCAAACATGGGATTGCAAATATTCCCGAACTATCACATTTAGGAGAAACTTTATCATTAAACATGGAAGGTCTCGTATGAGTTTTTCTAAATAGAAGAAATCCTAATTCTAAAAGATTTTTTTCAGATCGTTTAGCTATGTAACGTTTTGGAATATCAGTTGTTTAACGTGACATCTATAGAAAAACCGTTTAACGTAATAATGTCATCGGTTTAATTAGCTAACTGGTTGGTGATTTAGTTAGGTGTTTGATTTTGAATTTTTCTTTATGAAATCAAATGTTAACTTTATCTACACTTTACCAAATATTAACTGCTACTCCCCCATCCTATTACTTCTGGTCACTCTATATTATGAAAGTTAAATTTAGTAAACTTTGACTATTGATATAAATTACACAAAGTCTGGTTTTATGCAGCATACACTTTAGGTAGAGATTATTATACAACTATAAGAAGTTTCATTTGGGATAGAGTTTTTAAAATAATATGCTAATAAATTTAGGGACCTACTGTGCAATTATCAAATGCTATAATACCTCAAAAATATCTGGTTTTCCAATTTTCTTTTCCTGATCGAAATTCTCTCCTCCGATCGGAAACCTGTAATCGCCGCTAAACTCTGCCAGCCCGCCGCCAACCGCCGTCGTTCCTCCACCTAACGGCACCGCTCCGCCGCTGCATTTCCTCCTCTTCCGTCGGCGATGCGGCGGAGCTAGGGCAATCGTCGGCCATTTTCTTCTTCCGACGCCGGCGTAGCAACCGTTCTGTTCTTTGAATTTGAGTTTTTTTTTCTGCATTTCGATATGAACTCTTCCGTCGTCAGTGCATCTCTGAAATTCACGGCGCCTCTGCAACTCGTCGATGCCTCTGCAATTCGTCGGCACAACTGCAACACAATCTCTGCAACTCTCTGGCGCATCTCTGAAATTCGTGGTGCCTCTGCGACGGTTTTATGGCACAGCTCCACGGCGATGCTCCACTGCGACGGCTCTGCACGTGATGCCAGTGAGATGCACACACCAATCGGAGAACAAAGCACGCATGTAAGGTATATGCCTCTGCCGATGCAGCTCTCCTTGCCGCCGGAATACCTCTTCTACGCCGGTAAACCTCTGCTCCTCTGAGTTTCCTGACTACATCATAATTTGAATTTGTTGATGTTTTTTAATCAAAACCTCTGCTCCTCTGTTGATCTTCTTTGATTTTGTGATGATGTTATCATGAGATGTGTTGATGATATGTTGATGATGTGTCGGCTGAGCTTCTGCTTGTGAGAGGTGAGATTTAATTTTATGTTTTTTTTCAAAGACTTGTTGAAGTTTAATATTATTTGACTGAGTAGATGATTAGTAAAGATTCTTTGGTGTAGTGGTTAGTACTCTTGCTGTTGATATTAGATGATTGGGGTTCGAATCTCACTATGACCTTTATTTTGATGAATTTATGTTTTTGATGTACATGTTGAGGTTTAATACTATTTTGACCGAGTTCATGTTAAATGATTAGTCTTGGGTGTAATGGTAATTTCTTTAGTCTTTGAGATTAGAGACTCAGGTTCAAATGCCACTAGGTTTTTTTAAGAGTATTTATTTTTTAGGTACTGTAACTTTTTGTTGATGTTTGTAGTTTTTTTTTCTCTGATGTTGATGTTTTTCATTATTCGGGTGAGGTTATATTGTCATGAGTTGATGTCTTGTCGTTTTTATGGTTGATATGGATTGATATTTGCAAAAAAAAAAAATTCTCATGCCTGTATTTTTAATTTTTCAACTGAGGTTTTGGTAATAAGAGTTGATGTTTATAGTATCATTTTTTTTAAACTGATGTTTTTCATTTTCCATATGAGGTTCGGATGTTAGGAGTTAATGTTTGTAACTTGCTGGTGATATAAGTTGATATTTGCAGCTTTAAAAAAACAAATTATTGATTTATATTTTTTAATGAATAATTTATACTTTTGAGGTACCGTAGCTTTTTTGTTGATGTTATCGTTTTTCTCTCATGTTGATTTTTTTTCATTTTCAGATGAGTTTTAATTTATATGAGTCGATGTTTTGTAGTTTTTTGGTGACATGGTTGATGTTTTCTAGTGTTTTTTTCCTCTCATGTTGATGTTTTTTTTAATTTTCTCGGTGAGTTTTAGGTGACATGAGTTGATGTTTGTAGTTTTGGGTGATATAGGTTGATTTTTTGTAGTATTTTTTTCCTTTTGTTGACGTTTTTCATTTTCGGTGTGAAGTTTATATGATAGAAATTGATGTTTTTATTTTGGTAGATATTAGTTGATTTTTGTAGTTTTTTGGGGGGGAAATATAATTGAAACTTTGTTGATGTTTTCATGATTTTTAGTCGACGTTTTGTTAGTTGTAGTCGATGTTTTTAAAAAATTTATTTTATTTTAAATATTTTTTGCTGTTTTATTATATAGATTTGCTCCAATTTTTAGGTATTTTTTATGATTTTTCGGTGATTTTCTGCTATTTTTTGTTGATGTTTATAATTTTTAGTTCAATGGTCATATTAATTAATTGCATTTAAAAAATTAATGTTTTTTATTTTTTAAATCTTTTTGCGGGATGCAGATGGCGGAAAATGATGGGAAAAATTGGACAAAAAAACTCTTGAAAAATATTAGCGATAGGTCCATGTAATATTATTAGAGATAGATACCTGTAAAATTATTAGAGATAGATCCGTGAAGTTAGAATATAGCTAGAATTGCATAAAGACTCCAGCCTAAAGTTTAGTTTGCCTCACAGGAGACCATCTCTATAAATTTATATATATATATATATATGCGATAAAAATATTATGTGAGATATTTTTAGATTCATCTTAACATCTTAAATATTATTTTTATGCAAAATTGGTATATGTATCTAAAGATATTGACGGTCGAAAACAATTATTGAAAACAGTAAGAAAATAAAGTGGCAACACATAATGGAAATACCTATTTCAAGTTGCACACTTTTCATTTAAATCTGTCCCAGACAAAATTGCATGCCTGCTTATTTTAGGAAAATATAACACATAAAAATATCTATTTACCCTTAGTATTTACAAAAAAACTACTTTCTCGTTATAAATGTAGGTAGAAGTTTTCCAAATTGGACAAAGCAGAAAGGCCAGAGCGAGTGAGAACAAATGAGGCTAAACAGAGAGAAGTGGGGATTTTCATAAGGGTGGTTGCCCCTCTATGTTCAGCCCATGAGTTTTTCCACCTTAGCCAAACCCCAACAACCCTTTAATTCACAGAAGAAAAAGATGATGATGATGATCAACCAAACACCAAAAACATAGATTGCTGGTACAAATAAGCATCAATATGAGGCTTTGACAATATGGCGGAAATCTAAAGCTCTGAGCTAAATAGTGCACTGAGATAAAATGGGTCTGCATCTTGGCGGGGCAATCCCAGAAGGCAGTTCTGCGTGAAGGTCCGATCACACTCCAGTGCGATTTGCATGAGCCCCGAGGCCATCTCCCGGACGAGGACGTTGGTGGGCGTCGCCATCTCCACCAAAAGGAAGGATTTGAAAGGTGGGATGGCGGTGGTGAATGGATATTGATCATTGAGGGGCAATTTTGCAGAGGGGCGGAGAAGAAGAAAGGGGGTTGGAGGTCGCAATCTCTATCGATGGTGGCGGAAAGTGAGTTGCAGAGGGGTAATTTTGACGTTTTACATAGCTTAATTTTTGTGTTCAATTTTCTCTCTCTGCAACTTCAATAGTGACAGAGGGAGTAATAAAGAAAGACGATAAACTAGTCTCACTGATTTTTACATTTCAACTTTTTAATTACACGGAAGTTAATTATAAAATATTTAGGAAAAGTTTCCTGTTAAATTGACTAAAAATTAGACAAATCATGAAAAAAAGTAATGATAAATAGAGTGAAAATTATATTTCAATAGCATTTACATTACATTATAATTACTGTATATTGCGATACTTAAAAAATCAAAATTATAGAAATCCCGTTAGAATAAATAAAAATAATACTACATCTGTTTCATTGGATGTGACACTATAATTTTAACTGTTTGGATTTAGGTGAATGGAAAGAGTGGAAGAAATTGAATTTAGAAAGGGAAAAAGCAGAATGAGTGGTTGAAATTGAAAGAATTTTTCCATAAAAATGAAAGTGTATCAAATTCAGAAAAATAACCGGAAAAATAAAGTGTGCCACATCCAATGAAGCATGGGGAGTACTAAATCACCCTATTAATTACATCAATTATAAAATAATTCCATCTAATGGTTGGGTGGTCTAAGACAAAATTTGTGTTAATTTTAAACATTTTTTGAAAAAAATCATTTGAAAAACAAGTAAGTGGAAAATTATTTTTAAAATAGCCTTTTTCATACTCCCTCCCGTCTTTAAATATTGGCATCATACAATAGGACACACAATTTTTTAAAAAGGTGTGAAATAGCTGACGAATGTTGAATTGAAAGGATAAAAGTAAATTGAGTGTATGAAAACAATATAGAATTGTCAAAAGAGGAAGGTGTCAATAAAAAAATTGCCACAAAAAAAGGGTGTCCATATTAAAAAACGGGAGCGAATATTTTTTTAAATCCTTTATCATATCACAAAGTCTATTTTAAACCGTTTTATTGTTGGTGCCATTTTATAATTAATAAAATTATGAAATGATTTGCTATTTACTTTCATTTATTACAGCAGGGTTCTTATAATTTCAATATATTTTTACAATTTAATTATAATATAAAATTATAAATTATAAATTATAAAAAAAAGCATTATTATTCTAATCGTTTGATGGTCTAATAGACTATAAGAGATACTGTCATCTACAATAATTAAGGTATGATAGAAAATAATTCTTACACTCTATCTTATTTAAGGTAGAGTCCGTCTTTCAAAAGTTATCACAAAGGTTTAAATAGTAAATTATATGAAATTAAGATTAAAATTTTGAGTTGTATTAATCGAGTTATGAACTTATAACTACTACAACATAACTACTATATGTTGCATAATAAAATTTTAATATATCAATTAAAACTTTTTACCTTTTTATAGTTCTAATTCAACCCACATTTCCATAGTATATGAAAAGACGGTCATTTTTAAAATTTTGCCTTCAAAATAGATAAAATCTTAGGAAATGCGGGCTTTCCATAAGTTTATGGACAGTACACGGCAGTTTTTACCTTAAATGTTATATTTTTTTATAAAATTTAGTATTTTATTTTAAAAGTTAAAATAAGTAATAATATGTATATTTTAATGTGAAAATATTAAAATATAAATCTATTTTTTTAAAAATATATATTTAATATTTAATTTAACAAATACAGGTAATAAATAAATAAAATTTTCATAAACTTAGAAGCAGCTCGTTTATCAGGATGCCCAATCCTGAAAATATAATAAGATATCCCAAAAACGATTAACGATTCTTGCATTCTACCTTATTTTAGGTGTAACGTAAACAATTCATTTTTCTTGCTTTCTACCGAAGGTAAAGTTTTGGGAAAATCTGTTTTTTTACAGGTTTATGAAAAAACGAGTTTATTTAGAATAATAAAAGGTAAAAAGTTTTAGTTACAATATTAAAATTTTATTATACAACGTGCAGTAGTTAAAAATTTTATAACCCAATTCATGCGACCCGAAAATTTTATTTTTATTTTTTCTTATTTTCACTTTAAATCTTGGTATTTTCATGATTTATGAAAATACCGTCTTTCAAGAGACGGACTTTTCTACCAAATCAATCCAGAAGAAATTTTACTTTTTTAAAAAAATGGTCCACTTAAGAAAGTTCATACAGTTGACCGATTCCATATAACCTACCTAATTGATGAATTCATGCAATATATTATTGTAAATTGTAATTAATTATTACAGATTCTATGTGATTTTGTGGTTTGATTTCTGTTTTATTCAACTCTTGACCAATCCGCTAACTCTCCATTCTTCTATTTACAAAGTTTCAACGGCGATTTTGGCCTCCGGTCACCGTTGCCTGCAACCTCCGGCGATCTTTTCTGGGTTTCTGGTGCCGGGATCTTGACAAGATACATTGTCAAGGCGTTTCATCCTAATCTGAGAAGACCCCACCTTGAATTCATCCTGTTCTTCCTTTTTTTTTGCGGTTTAAAGGTATCATTTTTCTTGCAAAATTTTGTTTTTCTCCACCAAATTACAGTGCTAAATGGTTTTTGGGTTTTGGTTGTGCATATTCATATATGGCTATCGTAATGTGTTGGCTACTTTGTTTTTCCCATGCATGTTTACGAATTTTCGTTTTTGGGCTACTTTTTTTGCTGTTGGATTTTGTTGATCTTGTAATTTTGTATATTTAGACGATAGGTCCTGATGAGTATAGAATAGTTATAGATGTAAATTTGTTTGATTCTCGTTGATTTTAATGTTCAGTCTATTGGGATTTTAGTGATGTCGAATTTCACATGGCTTTAGGAATGCACTGAGTGGATGTCAGAGAAGTTTTATGCTGCTCTTTTGAAGAGCTTCAGGATCCGCAGGATCGAATGAAAATGGAAAACCACGTCTTTGAAAGTTGATTTTTACTCTCTTTTATTTTGAATTTGTAGATTGAAACTTGTAAGTGGGAAATGGTACTGTCTCCTTCGACGTAGCCTTCAGATGAAACTGTCTAATGTTGGTTGGAATTCCAATGCATCGGTACAAGAATGCATCTTAAGCCATTCTCCCTGTCTTCCACATGAAGAGCCGTGTTTCTATAACTAATGTACGCATAGAACAGGACTTTTATGTGAAACCGAGGGACTAAATTACATTCTTTAATTAAATAGATTGAAATCTCAAAAAGAGAACTTTGTGTTTGTGTTTCATAGTGGGGCTTAGAGGCAATCACCATCCTTCGTTTCACTTCCTAGACGCTAAGCTAACTTCCTCCAACTACAGAGATGTTCTATCCTCTCCCTCAACGTGTGTGTTCTCTTATTGTTTCTTACAGTTCATCAACTTCAGTCCTACCATCCCCTCTCCAGTCTCTATTATGTGTCTATCAGGTTGCTTAGCTTTTGTTTAATATCACCTTTCCTTCCATGTGTTAGCTGATATTGTTTTTTTGTTTATGGTTACTTGATCAATGTTTAGGGTCATAACTCACAAAAAGTTAAATGTGGTGATCTTGAGAAAAAATGTCTCTGGAATGTCTGAGTTTAGTGCATGTGCTTGAGTCTCTGGTTGGAAATTTCAGTTCTATACACATCAAATTCAGTTTTATAATGTTTTGCTGTTCTGAGTTTGTTACAATTATTATTTTGTTTCAGCTTACATTCTTCTGAAGACAAAATGTCAGAATGTAAACAGATAGAGATGGATTCGGCTTCATTGGAGATGCTGCCTCTGAATGCTGCATGGCCAGAAGCCTCAGAACATCATCATCATGATCACTATCACCATCATCATTCTCATTCGCTTAAGTTTTCTTGTAGTCATGTTTGTTCATTTTCAAATGAACAACAAAGTGGATCAGATTCTGCAGAGCGGTCAAAGTCAAAAACGAAACTTTTAGGGCTCATACTGTTTTACACGGTAGTCATGATAGTTGAGGTCGTAGGAGGAATGAGAGCAAACAGCCTTGCAGTACTTACTGA
>JAULKJ010000007.1:12323529-12336208 GCA_032355405.1 Rubia balearica
GTGAACAAAAAAATATTTCATCTTTTTTTTTCACATTCAATTTTTTTTACCAAAAATGGAAGTAAGACATTAATAAAACGACACCAAATAAGGCAGGTAAGACGCAAATATGGGGACAGAGGGAGTATGCAAATTACAAATTGCATACTGAAATTTATAAATTCAAAGAAATACCAATTAATCAACATGTGCACCACTGCAGTACATCTTATATTATGATCAAACATGACCAAAAAAATTATTTAATTGAATTAGACCTTTTATTTATCTCACTTCACTTCTTTCAGTACAATAAATACGAGACATACATTTAATTTGATAAGCAAAACAAATATAATTGTCGATTTCTCAGTGAGAACAGTTAAATAATTCAAATTGAATTATTGTTGAAAAAGTTTCTTTTAACAGATTAATAAAACCATCGTTGATATCGCGAACTTGCGATTAATTGGAGTTGTCATAGTATGATGGCTTATTCGATAAAAGACAGTTTAAACAAAATTATCGTCAAAGGTTGTTCACTCACCAGTGAATCCTTTCATTATTTTGTGAAATTAGAACATTGAAACCCAATATTCCCTTTGTTTCTCTATTAGTGACACGCACATCTCAATAAGATGTTTCTATTATTTTGGCACACTTACCTCAATGAGATGTTTCTATTATATTTTGCACGCTTCCATTTTTGTTAAGATTTCTTCAATTTCATTTATTTTTTTACATTCAGTTTAAATATCCATTCATTTTTTGTACTCCAAGTATCTAAACCTATGATGTCATTATTAGTAAAATTGGGTACTCCCTTCATTCAGGTATCATTGGCACACTTTTCTTTTAAAGATGTTCATTTTATTTTGACACATTCCAAATATAGAATGGTTTAAGGAAATTTCCACCATCCAATTTATTTTTTGTTCTTCCCATTCATTTTGCTCCACACATAAAATAAAGTGTCAAACTTAGTTGAACAGACGGATAAGTGAAACCACACACTTTTGCAAGTTGAACGAATGTGTTCCTTACTTCTAACAGCATTAACATAACCATCGCTCCAGTTACCATTTGCCTAGGTCCAACCACTAGTTCGAACGCACCAAACGGTGAACGAAACACACAAACAGCACACAGTGAACATTCCTAAAAGGACGAGTATTTACTCGAGTTAACGCTTTCGGTTAAGGAAGGTTGCCTAACCCACCTAGTCAACCATGCAGGTGAAAATATAACAACCCCCCAGCCAACTCTACTCCTCGTGTTCCCGGTTATCAGACACTTAATTATTTGACCGATCAGGTGAATATATACATTTTTCTTTTTAATACTATGATTTTTAAATTTTATCATTGTTTTCTTGTTTAACGCAAATACAACCAATATCAACTATTTATTTCACTTTTTAAATTTTAAGTTCAATTTCTTTTAATCATTTATTAATTTTAAAATTAAAACAAAAGGCGTCAATATTAAACAACCGAATAAGGTGTATAATTCTTGCATGATAGAAAATTATGAGCTTGTCTCTGTAAATAATAATAATTTATTAGATGTTGGCTATCTCATTTCATTTGTTTAACTATCTATTTATATTAATGGTTTGATTTTATATATAATTTACAGTAAATGCTATTAATTATAATTTGTTTAATGCGAAACTACTAAACTAAAAATTACTCTCTCCACGATGTTTTCATTTTTGTGAAAATGCTAGCTTTTCAGTTTGTAAAAAGTTGATTGTCAAACGACTATTTTTACTTGTTTGACCAAAATAGGAAGTTTAAACTCAAAAGTTAACTGGAAAATTAGCTGTCAAACACTCTTTAAATTAAATAACGTACACACCAACATCCGTTGCATTTGTTTGATGTAATTATATAGTAATTGGATTTTATGGTTCAACGTTAAAAAATTTCTATTCATAGATGAGATGGGACCCTGTAATGACTTTGTTTGGTAGAGCTGTGTTTATAAGCAAATCTGACTTATTTTGAAAGCAGGGGGAGACCAGCATCTGTTTTTTCCCCAAAAATAAGTTCTGCTTTCTATTCATCTGCTTTTTCCCCCAAAAATAAACTTTTTTTTGCACTTTACCAAGCACTAAAAAATGCCTTGCTTATAAGCACAACAACTTAAAAGCTCTGCCAAATAGAGCCTATATCAAATACTCCCTCCGTCCCAAGATTATTGACCTATTTACTTTTTCAAACTCAAACTTGGTAAACTTTGACTCTGAATATAAATTAATATATGTATAATAAAAATATCATGTAAAATATTGATAGATTCATCTTTACATTTATTTTCTAAATATTATTTTTTATTTAAAAATGTTATCTGTACCTAGAGATATTGACGATCAAACATGATCATTGAAAACCGTGAAAAAGTAAATATGCCAATAATTATGGGACGGAGGGGTATATTTTTGCAGAATTGAAATGAGCTAAGAATAAATATATTTAAAAATTGTAGCAATATGATTGTATTAGGAGTATGTTAAGTTTCATGAAATCAAATTTATATAAATTAAACTGTATATAAACTCGGCAAAACATGGTTAGATCGGTAGTAAAATTATAAAACCTGGCTCCAACAAATGGCAGGTGGGTTTCGTGGGTGGACAAACGTACGATCCAACTACTAAAAGGCCCAACTGATTAAAAAAAATAATCAAACGTTAAATGCAAACAGTTACATAACCTCCTCTAATAAACCAAACTTTCCCTAGCTTCAGCCAACCTGTTCATATAGCTGCCACTATTTTTAAGCTGCCACCCCCCACTACGCCTCCCCAATTTATTCCTCCGACACCTCTACAATTCATTCCC
This sequence comes from Rubia balearica, assembly GCA_032355405.1. Taxonomy (NCBI): domain Eukaryota; kingdom Viridiplantae; phylum Streptophyta; class Magnoliopsida; order Gentianales; family Rubiaceae; genus Rubia; species Rubia balearica. Next base: position 12,326,355 of record JAULKJ010000007.1, read on the forward strand.
ACCCTCCCATAAATAGCCTCCGATTCGCTCTCTGCCTTTGGGCTATGGCGTTTCACGAGAGAGAGAACGATGCCGTTGCTATCCTATGGGGTCAGGAACACGGTAGTAGTAATGGACCCGCGGTCGTCTCGCCCACGGGCTTGCGCTACTACGACTCGACCGTCTCTTCGGTTTCTTCCTGGTCGGATTTGAGCTCCCCGTTCGGGTCGGAGCTCGAGTCCACCACCGAGAGTGAGGAAGACGAGGAGTTCATCTCCGAGTTGACTCGGAAGATGGCCGAGTCCATGCTCCAGGACGACGACGAAGAAGACGATGAAACGAAACAACAAGCGGTTCAAGATCCCCAGGTTCCAACACTTTTTTTCCTACTGAATTAAATTGCTTCTTTTTTTAGAAATCCTGATTTGATTGGTTGTTTGTTTGTTTGTTTGTTTTGAATACTACAGGCTGGTGTGCTGCCGGTGAACTGGTCGGAATCCGGTAGCAAGCCCGGCTCCGTTTGCTACAACTATATTAGTAGCCAGGGATTCATGTCCAAATCTGGAAAACCCAATATAGAAACCGTCTCCAACGTTTATTCGGACGAGAATTCAGCTCATGAACATGTAAGAAGAAGAAACCCACGGCGTTATGTTTTTTTCTCTCTCTCCTTTTTTAGGTGGGTTTAATGTTCTGACGAATTAATTAACTGCAGGTTAATGAGCTTAAAAAGCAGGAAGACGGCGGCGGGAGGCCAGTTAAGGCGGCGGATACGGCGGCTCTGCCGCATAGGGATAAACAGAGCGCTCAGAACAGAGGCGGCGGCGGCAAGGGATGGAAACCTGGTGGGCAGGGGAGGAAGAACAGTATCCCTGTTTTTCCAGCGCCGCAAGTCGGGTCGGGTATGCGGGCGGTGTTTCTGGGCGGGTCCGACAGAAACGGGTGCTCCGGGACGGGTGTTTTTCTGCCAACCGGAGACGGTTATGTAAAACCGGCACCGAAGAGAAAGCCGGGTACGTGACCGTACCGTAAATAACGTATTCCTTAATTTCCTCTAATTTCGCAACTAATTGCCCACTCACTCTTGCTGCTTCCATTTTGCTTCTCTCTCTTTTAACACTCTCCACAGTTTAAATTCGTAATCTCTGTAACATTTTTTTAAAAAAAAAATTGGCAGTATTATCGTCAGTTTAAGTCACTATTTGTAGCATATATGACGGACGCAATAATTTTCAAAACAAAAAAAATTAGTGAAGAATATTGAACGATTGAGGGAATAAATTACTTCTCTATCTATTTCGGTCAAGGTAAGGCCCAGTAAACTTTTATTTCACATCTCATGAAGTTTATCGGGAGGATGGGTTGTGTAGCGAGCGGTTAAATCAATCATGAAAGTTTTTACTACAATTGTTTCCATATTTAGATTATAAAATTTTATATTTTACGATATATTAAGAATAATTTTAAAATTACCGAAGTATCGTTGCAATAAGTAAATAATTTAAAGTAAGATTTTACAATAGAAAAAAAAAAGTAAAATAGATTAGAGTTAATGGTAAAGTTTAAATTGCTAAAATAAAGATTAGTAGTATTGTAATGATGGAATGTGATTCGAGAGGATATGAGCTAAGAAGGTCGTGGATCCGAAATTGTTGGGTAGTCGTCCCTTTGACGGGGGCCACCGGGGTAGATCTAAATGCCAGATGCAGTTGATTGGCTTAGGAGATTCCGCCGGAAAAGAGAGACTGTAAAAATCGGATTAACCCCGATTCCAGAATATGCAAGGTAAAACCTTGAAATTGACCCGGAATCTTGTGAGTGTGGGGATCCACCATTGTCTCGGTTGGATCCTAGCTTACGCATGCACTCCCTCTATCCCACGAGACCACTATTATATTTTAGTCGGTCCTCTTTTAAAACTTACTCCCTCCGATTTTTTTTATATTGATCCTGTTTGACCGTAATTTTTTTCATGCCATGTATGAGTATCGATAACTTTTGTTATATATATAATAATATATATCATTTGAGATGTCTTTGGATTCTCCGTAACGTGTAGTTTCTGAAAAAGTAAAATTTTATCATTTGTTATTAGACAAAACTAAAGTTATCAGTGGTCAACCATGCCTTCAGAAAATGTCAAAAAAAGTGTGTCACTATAAAAAATTGGAGGTAATACTTATTTTAATAAGATTGAGTGACAAATAGCTGAGTGAGAGATTTCTTGAATATTGAGCCAAAACATAAGTGTTCAAATTAATTTTCTTAAATGTTAAATAAAAAAATGGACAACCATTAATTATGGGATGGAGGAAATAGAGATAATGATGGATAGATTCAGTCTTGGCTTCCTCTCACCACTCACTCCCCATTATCTATATCTTTTCATCATCTCAATCATTTACTTCATAATATTCATATTTTAATTCAACCATAATTTTTTTAAAAAAATTAAGATGCAGTAGAATACACTTTGAAAATGATCCTAAAAATATGATAAAAATATTGTGAGCGGGAGTGAGCATAAGAAGTTAATATTGAACGTATTTGACGTATTGTGTAAAGATTGCCTTTTGATTTCTAATTTAATTTTATCTGTTCATTTCATTCGCTTAAACTTAAATATCTAAATTTGTAGTACTCAATTCCTTTTATTGGACATGACATTACAGATGTAGGCGTTTGGATTTAAGATTAAGCGGAAACGAAGTAAAAACCGTAGTGTATGAAAAAAGTTGACCAAGTGGGAAGAAACAAAAAGGTTGACAAAAAAAGAATGAAGAGAATGAATGGTTGGAGGTAGGAATAATAATGGAGGCCATTGAGGTGGTGATGTCACAGCACAGCAGTTATCTTTTGAAAATTCCCTGGGTTGCTGATGATTGCTTACCAACTTGGTGCCGCTTTCTTCCTCCTTTCTTAATCGTGATTCATCTAGCTAGTGTTTATAATATTAATCTATTTTAAAGTTTAAAACTAAGGCAAAATTTTGAAAAATACTGTCTTTCCATAGGTATATAAAAAGATGAGTTGAATCAGAATTATAGAAATGTAATTTTTTTATTACAATATTAAAAATTTACTATGCAATATGTAGTGGTTATAAGTTTATAACCAGATTAATAAAACTTGAAAATTTTGTCTTGATTTGTTCAAATTTGCAGTTTAATTCTTAATTTTTTCATAACTTATAAAAAAATATTTTTGAAGAGACGGACTCTTAAACTAAATTGAAATGGATTGAATTACAAACAACAATTCTTGTACCGTACCATATATATGTAGAATGTTCATTTGAATATTATTATTTGTCTATTACAATATTTTTATAGTAATCATAATTAAATTATACTGCTTCGTCCCACAATGATGTTCCGAAATGAAAATGGCACAAAGATTAATAAAGTGGGGACAAAGGCTGAAAAGTGAGGGACAAAGGTTGAAAAGTGGTATTTTAGATATGATTGTTAGACTAAAAATAAAAAGAATATATATAGAAAAATAATTGTGGAGCGTTCCAAAATGTAAATTAGGAAAATCATTGTGGAACAAAAGGAGTATATTATACAATCTCACAGGAGAGTGTAATCATTACCATTGATATACACAAAATATTATTGAGAATACCGTATTCATGGTATCCCGTGTTAGAATAAGTCAACAATACTTATTCTTACCACCAGAATACCATATAATTTATCATGTATCGAACTAAAACTGAATAACTTAAAATTAAATAATTTGTCAAATTTGTCAAATACATTACGAATGCATTGATTAGTATTATAACTAGTGAGGGGACGATTAAATTGACTAATGAATCAGGATGCTCCACCGTACTCATACCGGCGCGGGTCCTACAGACGCTGCAACAGCACTTTAACACGGTGGGTGCGCCGTCGCCGTCAAATTCTACTGGTGGAACCCCTGATCTCCCCTGGCGTAACGGTAACCATCCATCCTCTCTCTCTACTATTCACCGGTTGAGCCGACACTCCACTCCTATACGTATACTACCCTAGATCTTCCTTAAATACTACAAAGCTCTTATGTGTTATTTTTGAACTGTGAGTTCCACATTTCATCGCTTTCATGGTTTTCCTTAACAAATATTTTTTTCTCAATGATCTAAACACATATTGATCCTTACTGATTGTATTTATATAAATACGACGAATGTGATAGGACTAAGGTAATGATAAAACTAATTTTCATACTCCCTCCGGTCTTCTAATATTATCACTCTTCTAAATGACGCAAAACTTTTTGAAAAATAAAATGAGTGATGGAGGTTGAATTGGGAGGATAAAAAGTAAAATGAATGGATCGAAACAAACTAAGATTTGCAGGTGCCAATATAAAAAGATCTTCCTAGAGAGGAAAGTGTGTCAATATAAAAAAGAAAGACACTAGGGGTAAATTGGTTGAGTCATTAAAAGTGATTTCATAAGGAAAAGTTTATATACTCTCTTTGTTAATCTCAAATAAACTTACTTACTAACTGTTAATTTAATTAAAGTTGTTTACTTCCATTTGTCTTGTTATAACTAAAGTTGTTTTTATTTATTGTTCATTCACATGAGTACATATTTTACTCCTATCTTATATCTAATTTAATAGTAATATTTAAGTATTCATCAAAAAAATCAATTTCCCTTTTCCTTAGAAAACTAAAAATTAATTTGTTTTGCATTAATTGAATTTTTCATAAGTTCTAACAAAATAAATGTATATGCCACGTCCCAAAATAAATGTATAATTAAACAGCTGTTTCACGGTTAGTACTTTTAATCCGAGCTCTAAAGAAATGGAAGTTTCCTGTGTATCATGACCTAATACTCGTATGATTTTCCCAGTGCCTTCCTTATTTTGGCCACCATTATCATTCACATGCCAAAGCTAACATTTGTACATGCAACTTCACTCAAAAGTACTACGAACCTATGTATAATCGCTTTCCTTCATTTTCAGATGTCCTAGCAAGAATAAACGGCCTCCTTTCACAAAAGAAGGAGCACGCCGAGTTCCACACCAGGCCGCGGCCTCCAGCCACCTATTCCGCGGCAGTGGAAGCCAGCCACCACCCCGTCGTGCCAGACTTGCCTCAAGAATGGACGTATTGACCAGAGATCGGGATGCAATAAAAGACAGTGTGACGAATAAAAATGGAATGAAATAAAAGAACGGGACATTTGGATTGTGCGATGGATGGAGGAATCTATCGACTCGAATGATTCAAGAAATAATCGATCAAAAAAGCTGAAAATGATGCCTTAGTACTACTTTTATGTGTGTAGGTTTAGGAGATTAGAGTTGGAGTGTTTAAAAGTATGAAGAACATTAAAGATGTTGATTATATTTCATGGTTTTGATAATAATTGAATGGATTTAGATGAGGAGAAATGGTACTCCCTCCGTCCCAAATCAAGGTGCACACTTTTGGTCAACTTTCTCAGGTCATGTTTGACCATAATAACTTTAATTACGGATATTAATGGTACATTAAAATTTAATATTTAGAAATTACGTTGACATAGAAGTCTAACAATATATCACATGATGATATTATAGTCTATATACTAATTGAAATTTATGGTCAAAACATGGTATGAGAAAGTTGATCAAAAAGTGTGCACCTTGAACTGAGACAGAGGGAGTAGGTAATATGGGATAGGAAGTCATGTTGTACAGGTTTGGAAGATGTCGCAAGATATTTGTTTGCTAGGGATCAATAAGAAATGTTACGTTGCTTTATGTTCACATCACATTCCCTTCACTTGCTTCTCTCATACTCCTCACTTTCTTTACAAATGTCAATTATTCACAATGACTTATGTTTGAAATTAAAGAAATTTTATACTTCTTACGTTTTATTATGTACATCTTGCTCCTTCCCTCCCACTGTAATTTGTTTATTTATTTTTTTACGACTTTCAATGAGCATGTTTGATCATAAATATATTTAGTCAGAGCTGTCAATTTCTTACCCGACCCGAACCGACTCGACCGAATTCAACCTGAAACTGATCCTAACTCGCAAAATATTTACCCAAACCCGACTTGATCCAAACTCAACTAGAACCCAATTCTGACCTGATAATGTGAGTCCAAACCCAAATCCGACTTGACCCGAATTCAGCCCGAAATTCTATTCTGACCTGATAATTTAGGCCCAAACCGAAACTTGACTCAACTCAAATTCAAGTCGAAATTCAATTTGACCAAATAATTCTAACCCAAAATCCAAAATTCTAAAATGTTTCAAAATTCTAACACTTTCCATATAGGTATCAGTTTCCTATTTCCATTAAATTTTAGTTTGTATTTATATATAATATAATCCTTGTTATGAATGAGGTATTCCATTTATGAGATATCCATAAACCATTCACATTACATTAAATAATTTTTTATTTTATCATGGTATCAGAGGCAAAATCCAGAAACTTTAGAAATTTCTAAAATTCTATATCAATTTGCCGATACCGCTGTGTCATTGCTCTCATCCTCGCCTCCATAAGGATATTCGCTGCAAGGATCTTCGTCGCTCACCGTTGTTGCTAACCGATCGATCATGTTCTTGGTTGATTTCGTTGTTTCTACAACTTTTACCTACTTCTAAATTATAAATATTGAGATTATGTTTGTAATTTCACCATTATACCATCGTCTACTCTTATTCAAATACCGCTCTTAATGAAATTGAATACAACTCCACTGATGCTAGTGCTACTAATGAAGTTGAACACCGCTAACTGCTGCAAATGTTGTTGTTGTCGGTGCTACTTCTACTCATACTGAAATTGAATCCCATTCTATATATTTTTCGCAAGCTGGGCATTTGTATTCATCAGGTGGACATGGCATTGTGTCCGCCAAGATGTAACCAGGATTCATTCTTCCCTCCCTCCTAAGTTGCATTATTATAGGTTATTTAAATAAAACATTAAATTTGTTGCCCAATATATTGTAATTCTCATTACTAATGAAATGTGCCATTGATCGAACATCAATGTGCATTTAATTAAGATGTATCATTCATATTTTATTAATAAATCTTTTTGACATTTTATCACTATAAACACTAACCAACGATCAACCTACCAACTTTTTATAAACACCGTTGAATCTAGGTTATCTACAAACAAATATTGAAGGTAAAACTTCACTACTGAAGAGATACTTTATAGGTGAGGGTGGCGAATCTCCCCCATGTGCGTGTGTTTGAAGGATGGATCGGTGACCGACGATAGTGGCCATTTACTCCCCCACAAAATATGGGCGAGACTGTCTTTCCACATGCAAATATAAAGACAGATTTGAATAAAAATTATAAAAAAGTAAAACATTTTAATTACGATATTAAAAATTTAGGGATATATACCAATATAACATTACCTGCTTGAGTAAGCGTCAATATAACACTCAGATAATTTTTAGTGCAAAAACAACCCTAACTATTTTACGTAAGTGCCCATATAACACTAAAACATTATTTCTGGCGTTGACCGGCATTGACCACATATAAAATGACTAAAATGCCCTTTGGCATACAATCTCAAAGTGTTAGGACCATTTTACACTCACCACCACCACCACCACCGCCTCGCTAGCACCCACTACTGCCCCTTCCAGCCAGCACCGCCGCCTTCCACCCCCACCATCATCACTAGCCAGCCCCAACACCACCTCCTTCCACCACCCCCAATTCATCAGCAACAACCACCCCACCCTCAATTTAAAAAACCACCGACCATCACCGGCGAACCTCAACCGCGGCCCCCTACAGTCCACTCTGAGCGCCTCCGCGACAATCCATCTTCCACCAGTGGTAGATTCAACTCCGGCCGCGCTCACGAGCTCAAGTCTAGTGTTCAGGGAAATGGTGACGCCACCTCGACAGTCACCTCCGCCAGCAGATTCGATGGAAAAACCTAGTGTCCCCACTGTCGAGCAGAAAGAAAAGAGGAATGGTACCACGCTATGAAGTTAGGGCTTTAGAGGGTATAAGTGTATTTTCTTACTTATTTTTAAAGGAGGGGTAAAATCATCTTTTCAATTAAATTCAGTCTCAAACTGCCGGAATGAGTAGAATTGCACTACATAAACTATCTAGAGTTATATTAGCACTTTCAATTATCACAAGGTTATATTGACACTTATGTTAATCAGGTAGGGCTATATAAATACTTTTCTCAAAAATTAATTCTGCAACGTGTAATAGTTATAAATTTATGACCCGATTAATGAAATCCAAAAATTTTATCTTGATTTTTTTAATTTGCAGTTTAAACCTTGGTTTTTCCATAACTTATAAAAATGCCGTCTTTCAAGAGACGAAGTTTTTTTTAATACTTACTTTTATATATTTTTTAATTTAAAATAATATTTTCTATTATAATAAAAAACAATTTATTCTCATCTACTTATTTAACACCTTATACCCTTCAATTAATTCTTATCATCTTATTTCAACTAGAATAAGAAAATATCTAAATATAATGAGTTAAATTTTAAAAAATAAGGGGAGTAATAATACTTCTCCCTCCGTCCTATATCAAATTTCAAAGAATTTTTTTCATGGTTATCAAGAAACATGTTTGGCCGTTAATATGTTTAAGTACGTTTAATAACGATAAATAAAAATTTAATATTTATAAACTATTTGTTACTGCGAATCTAATCATATAATATATAATAATATTATTGTTTATATAATTATTCAAATATGTGATTAAAGTTGGACAGTGAATAATAACATAAATTGAGGCCGCCCTCAACTTCCGGTGAATGAAGGGGGTAGATATACATGTATTCTTAATGTTAAAAGTGCTAAACTCCACTCCGTTCAGAATCCGCCCCTCCTCAAGTTTTGGTCTAGTTCTTCCACTCAGGGGAATATAGAATTTCAACTTCCGTATGATCATATGGTCCAACTCCAACGTCCATATCAAGGGGTCTCTTTTCCCCGCTGCGAATCACACACTTCCTGCCTTTCCCGCAACGAATTGCGATGATGCGTGTCTTTTCTTTTTCTTCATTTTCTGTTTATGATGATAACAAAAGGATACTAAATTACTAATTGAGGAGATTTTTCACTCAGGCCCAGACAAGTTGTTTGAAACGATTTAATGATGTGTGCTTTTTATAAAGTTGGTTAGACTTTTTTTTCAAAAATAAATAAATTATAATATGAAACTAACTTATTACCACACTAATTATTCAGTTTATTATCTATTCAAATCAAAATCAATTAAATAAAATAGACAACAACCAATAACAAACCGCTAACGATTGTTTGTTAAACATGCTTAATATGTTGGAAATAAAATCGATACCGTTTGATTTATAGTGAGACAAGGGTTTAAGTAAAGTTTTTAAATTTATAGAAAGTACTGCATGTCATCTCTCAATTTTAAATAATTGTATTGAAATCCCTCATCTTATCATAAGATTGGGTGAGATCGTCTCACCCAAATCTTTATATAGATATATTCCTTTTGAAGATGGAAAAGAATACATTTCTAAATCAGGGATTAGAGAGAAATATAGATAAGCTTTTTTCCCTTTGTTAATATTACCTCCGTCCCAAAATAAACTTACCGATTTGACTTTCTGAAGTCAAATTAAACAAATTTCAATCATTAAATTCTCATAATATATATGTAAGATCAGGGCCGTCTCGGACAATTTGGAGGTCCTATACAACATAAATAATGAGACCCCTAAATACATTTATATAAAATTATCAAAATTGGGGTTAATCAGTTTTCGGTTTATTCAATTCGTTTTATTCGGTTTTCCCTAAAAGATAAAAAATCAAAACCGACCCGAATAATGCAAATAACCCGAATTATTAAAACCAAATTTAAAAT
>JAULKJ010000007.1:12407464-12424787 GCA_032355405.1 Rubia balearica
TGTCTTTTGCAGCCGTATAATGTCCTCTATTTATAGTCCATATGCATATCGGAATTTCTCCATGTTTATCTTCATAATATTCTTATTCCTTATCTTCTTTTGAAACATATCAAAATCCCATAAATAAAGAGATTTTCCTTATCTCAAATATCCCATAATATTCCATAAATCCAATAACATAAATATAGGGATTTTTCATAAAACCATAATGCTTCTAAAAGGCTAAATTAAATATTGCATAATCTCCAACTTTTCATAAACTAATATTGCCGCAATATAGATTTTACGCAGTATATTCCAACATGGAATATTTTTCTTCTTTAACACTAGTTCACAAATGACAAACTTTAATCCATGAGACGCACATGAATTTATAGATTTGTTATTGAACATACACTCAGTCGAATAATATTAAGCTTCAACATGTATATCAAGACCATAAATTCTTCAAAATAAAGGTCATAGTGAGATTCGAAGCCCAGACCTCTAACCTCAACAACAAGAATACTATTAACCACTAGACCAGAGAACCTTAATTGATTATGTACTCAACCAAATAATATTAAATCTCAGTAAATCTCTTTGGAAAAAAACACAAATTAAACCTCTCCTATCGTACGTAAAACCTCGCCCTTCCTCTGTCCGCCACCGCCGCCGTCCGCTCATGCAAAACACATGTAAGGTTTCTTCTTCATCGACATGCTAAAGGAAGACCGCAACATTGTCATCGATGCACCTCAATCGCCTTTGATGGGCCTCAATCACCCTAGCGCCATTGTTGATTGCTCCTAGTACCTGCCATAGCTGTCGATTGCTCCTCAATTGTCGTCGTTGTACCTCAAACCCTAGACCCTACCGTCATCGTCGAATGCTCCTCGACGCCACAAATTTGCTTCCTTCGACGTCGAGCATAATCGCAGGTGAAGAATCTAGGCTTCTATCTGGATCTGAGAAAAAGTTCAACATGTTCTCTATAATGGAGATTTTAATTGATATTACAGATTTTAGCAACTATTTCATCTCCAGCAGATTTTCCATTTGATTCTCTAAAATGAAGATTTTGATGAAAGAGAAGGTTTGGTTCTCTATATTGGTAGAGAGAGAAAATATATTTGGAGAATTGAATATTTAATGTAATCATTAATTCAACACCTAAACTTTAACACTAATTTTATATTTGTACCAAAATTATCTAAGTCTAAATCAATGCAACATTCAATTCTTATTAAATCAGCACCAAAAAATAAACCACCGAAACATCCAATTATTCTTTTTTCCTTCATTTGAATGGTCAGTTTTTAAATTTTCATGGTATTTTAAACTTATTATTATCAAAAAAATAATTAACATGAATCATGACATGAATATGATCACGCATACACGGTCAGAGAACTCATACTAATGCCAGGACTTTTCACAAGCTAATTTAGAAATGAAATAAGTCTACCGAAAGCCTTGATACTTGTCTGATTAATAAAATTGATAGCTTCTTTACTGAATATTATTAGATTTTCACGACTTACTAATACATTATTGTATTGTAGGCCTCCTTTGCCACGGCATTTGTGGCTTAATCCTTCGCCCACCCATGTTAAATTTATTAAAATAAATAAATAGTTATAAGATTTTTAATTATTCTTTACAAATAAACTGCTAAATTAGCCATTTTCATAATTTTTATGCAAGTAATTTTTTGTAGACTAATTTAAAATAATATTTTTTAAATTACAGAGTAGTCATTATTGTGAAATAAATGTCAAAGTTTGCAAAATAGAGAGTCTGTTGGAGTTGGAGTGAAAAAATATAGAGAATATGAGTTTTGAATCTCCGTGAAGAATTTTTGGAGTATCTGTCGGACTTGCTCTGAATCGCAGGAGATCAACGACTTTGCGGAGGCTTCACAGTGTGGAGCTCCGATTCTCCGGCAGAGAAGAAGGGTGATGGAAATCTGACGATAATCGTCGGCCGGAGGGTGTTTCCGATTAGAGGAGGAGAAAAGAATTTTTGAAATTTTTGTGATAGATATAGAGTATTTTGATAATTGCACAGTAGGTCACTAATTTATCAGCATATTTTTTATTGAAAAAACTCATCCCAAATGAAAATTCTTATAATTGCACAATAAACCCTGGATTAAAGTTTCTAGTCAGCCTAAAATAAAAATCTGTGATATTCTTTTAGGTGAGCCCAAAAATAATGTTCTTAAGTTGTTGAATGGCATGTGTATTCTTTTTTTTTCTCTTTTTAAATTCTTATTTGAAATTGGGCATGTCTCCTTTCTTATTTTGATCCAGTGGTCAAATTCAGTTATTTATTGAGTGTTTAAATATTTTACTATTAAAAGTATAACAATAAAAAAAAGGTTGTCTCTCATTTCCTGTTTAATCGTTTTAACCATAAAAGTCACCAGTCATATACCTTGTCCAACGACGCCTAAAAGAAGGTTTTACACAAAGTCCGTCACATGCAGCATCTAGCCATGTCGATAGAGGTGAGTCATTTTGTGACACTTATAATCCACTGCAGACGATCGATCCAGCAGCTACGACGATTCCACCTACCAAACTATTTACGGCGAAGGAATGACCATACTAGTTACCCAAGAGTCTGGAGAACTAGGGAAAGAGGGACAGTATCAGCTGATTTCGAAGAACTGGCTACCCAACATAAATTTCTCCAACTAAACTCAACAAATTCGATAGATTTTTGCATGGCCAACGTAATCCTCCAACTACAAAGGGACCGTCAATGACCCCGACTACAGGAGACATTATTTGTCCATCATAGAATCTTAATGGGAACACCACTAATCACTCATTTGACGTCTTCACCATAGTGAGAGTTTGACCCAGTAACACGTCGTGTATGTGAGAGTACCAGATTTCATACTATTGCATATACTGATGCAAACACAGGCGTATACATTGATGCAAACTTATATGCATACGCAACTAAAAGTACCGATGCTAAAATAGGTATCACCCCTTGTGTCCTCTATTTTGGGATTTCCTCCTACACCGGTGATACAAAAAATCTAATGGTCTTCGGGTAAACTGATCTGGCCCTTGGTGTAACTTCTCTTCCGTCTTAGAAGATTCCTCTGTAGTTGACTATAGTCAACCTGTGGCCCATTTTCTTAACCACCATAGTAGGTGTCCCTTCCACAGCACCCAAGACCTGATTCACCCACCAGTTTAGCATCACAGCATTCAGCCCAGGAAACAATGCTCTTAGGAGATTCCTATGTGGTTGACAGTAGTCAACCTGTGGCCCGTTTTCTTAACCACCATAGTAGGTGTCCCTGCCACATCACCCAAGACCTGATTCACCCACCATTTTGGCATCACAACATTAAGCCAGGGAAACAATGCCTCTTCATGTAGTACTATTTGGAACCCATGCGCCAGTTAGCTCGGCCTATACAAACCTGAATAACCCTTGGATGCCACCTAGTGGACTGTAGAGACCAGTTGAAGATAAGAATATCAACACCATTAACTGAGACTTCAGCATATAATCAAAATTAGTTGACTACCGGTTCCCTTACCATCATACCATCTATAGCATTAATGCCTGTAATCTGATGCAGAAGCTACTCGATAATGTTCCTACCTACAATAGTGAGACTGGTCAAGAACAGTTCATAATGAACTACCTGCAAGTCATGGAATCATTAGATATTCAACCTAATATGAGGTGTAAGTTGGTTGGGTCCTACCTCTGAGAGAAAGCTTTGCTGTGGTTTGAGTCTTTTCCGAGAGGGAAACTCATTTTTCATCATGCCTTTGGTCTAAGCTTACTAATTACCCGCTTCTACTAGTTGAAGAAATTCACTAAAATGGTTATGGATCTGTTGAATCTTCGGGAGAAGCTTAATAAGTCAACTGAAGCTTTTTGCACATGTTACACAAAGGAAATATTGGATGTTATAGACTTGAGAGATACGATGACTATCTCAGTGAGTATGAATGGCATGACCATTGAGAACCTTTTTGTCGATAATCCAACTGTTATTCAACAACTTCAATATATCGTAGAGAGATTAGTTAAGGTGGAAAAAGCAATAAAGCAGAAGAGTGATAATGATAAAATTAACCGCATGGGTAAGTTAGACAAGTAAAATAAATAATCAGATCGCACCACTGAAGCATTTCTTCGAGACGTATACCCCTCTAAAAAACCTAGGATGGACCCTACCAGCACATATGCAAAGAAACCCGAGCAAAAGAGCATTGTCAAACTAATATGAATTACATAGAGACCACTGTCACAACACATGCTTTCAATTCAAGGTGGAAATTAATTAAGACATTAATTGAATTATGCTCCGGAAGTACATTCATTTCCCGCAGAAAAAAAGGGAATATCTAAAACGAGAAAGAGAACCATCCAAGGACAAGGTCGTAGCAACGACATGTGGTAGAGAGAGATAACAGGGAGGCGTTGAACCACCAGGAAAGAAGAGAAGATCAGAGACCTAACCAGAATGATGAACTACCAACGGAAGATCATGCATAGACACTAATGAAAACCAAAGTGGTGAATGTGATAATGGAACTGAAATCGGTCATGCTTTCGAAAGAACCTGGGGTTAAGCATTTCAATCCAAAAAAACCTATCATATATTCGGATGTGGATACAATGGCCAACCACATCCCTCATTCTAACCCCAAAGTGATCTCAACGAACATTGGGAATGCCTTAGTAAAGAGGGTTTTTATTGATGGTGGAAGTGGAGTTGAAGTCTATTTATAAGAAGATTTTCAATGACATCTCTGCCCACCATAGATTAATCAAGATAAGGCTATTTGGTCACCATACCATTTGATGATGAAATTCTCGACGGAGAATGGCATCACTTTAGTTAGGGGAGGCAAAGCAATGTCCTAGTGTTGCATGATGATGCCAGGAAAAGTGGTTAACAAGATGAAAGGAGTCAATTCTATCCACAAAAGATGCACTGAGTGTGCTCTAGTATCAAATGCTCAACGTCTCACTAATTATTCTATCACTCAGGTAAGTCTGAACTATTTATGAAATGGTTTTATTTTGTTAGGTGAACATGAAATTCAACTTAGACTGACAAAGGTCGTAGAGGGTCACGCCCACACCTTGAATTTTGACTTTACAACCACCCACAATAAGGCGGGGGTGGGGCATTTATCAAAAGTCATCGGTTAGTGATAGAGAGGACATTGGAGGAGAGATGGCAATGGGGTGGGAAGGGTGCAGATTATGGTATATCCACATCCATGACCACCTAAAATTTTCATACTCGTACCCACCCCATCGCCCATAGCTGGCCACCCCCACCTATCACCTACTTGGGTCTCCTTACCAACTTCATACTCATTGTACTAATCCCATTTATATCTTCATAAAAAATAAAATCCACTTTATATAGTAACTTTTATATTAAAATTTAATAATTATATAAACAATAAAATATTACAGGTAAGATACGTGCAATATGAATAAATAAATAATTTATATTATATTAAATAAACGGGTATATAACATGTTTGTGGGGCGGGGCAGGGATGGGTGGGTGTCAACTGATATCCATGCTCGACCCACTACTCATGGCGGGTATGATTTCTATACCCATACCTGATCCATCTCCACCAAAACTACCTCCACACCCATCCCCATTAGGGTGGACGTGGCGCAAACCTCCATTGAAACCTACCCCACTGTCATCCCTACATTGGAGCACTTAGAAAACCTCTCAAAGTCCCTAACAGTGGTTCAACAAGTCAAGGTAGAATATGGAGCTTGGGAAAAGCCACGGTTAGACTCAAATACGAAAAGAGCTAAGGTTGATACTATGGGCAAGATAACATTGATTGATTTGAGGTGACAACCTTCAAAGACACCAATGTTGAGCTACCATGTATAATATTTTCCAAAGATGAAACTAATGAGTGTATGCTCTCAGTAATGGCAATTTTGTGTTCCATAGCTAAGGTCCCCTACTAAGAAGATTTATAGGCTGGATACACTTCTTCTTTTTTTGTAATATAATGCCCATGGCGTAGTTTACTCAATCAGGAACTATAGGGACACATATCTTTTACAACTAATAATGTTTATATGAAGATTTCATATGATGAAGCTTGAGCAGGCGTATTAGTCCATGACTATCCCTAAGTAGATGAAAATTCATAAAGTGCATGAATGACTATCCCTAAGTAGATGAAAATCCATAATGTGGATGAATGACTATCCCTAAGTGGATGAATTAATATCCCAAAGTGGATGAATGAAGGACGGAGTGATGACGATCACATGGCCAATGATGAAGCCTAATCCGGAAAATATTTTACTATAGATGAGAACATCTGCTAAGGTTGATAATGATAATTTAAAACTTTATCCATAGAATACAAGTTATAAATGGGGACAATGCGCACAACGAAAAGATGTGATCTACCTCGGCTACCTCTACGGCCGGATCTACCCCCAGAATGGTAATCCCCAATCACTAAGGCATGGCAAGATGAAGCTTGGATAATTGATACTCAATGAAATGAAGCTCGAGAGCTAGAAGGAAGACTTAGGATACAAAAACTTGATGATTGATGTACACCATATAGCATGCATTAGCCGATTCATTTAACACATTTATTATCATCTTTTGTTTGGTTGATTGCTAGTTTTATTTAGGTTTGCACGACAAAGGGTTTTGACGAACATTATTGGTTTTCTTGTATAAATCCAAATTTTTGTAGACTTAATTAGAACTAATGGATATTTTGTATTCACGGGCGCTAAGATCTTCCCTTTTGATCTCATCATTAGGTGGCTCGTGAGTACTTCTGCATTTTATTGTCATCTTTTGTAGAAGGCCACGAACCTTAAGTCATGGTAGTAGATTTGAAAGTCATTCGAAAGGGTGAAAGTAGATTTAAAGGCCATGAACCTTAACTCGTGGTAGTATATGAATTAGGATCAAGAAAGGCGGATTCGTAGTTCACAAAGGCCAAGTCCAAAGTGGAAGAATTATTGTACGGGAGTTGCAATGGGTTCGAGGATAGATACGATAAGAATCAGAACTTTATGATTATGCCATTGGATTATTCTTCTTGAGCACTATCAAATCGACTACAAGAACTCTCAAATCTGACCAACGGTTCATCCGTAGGGGAACAAAGAATATTGGCAACTGAACCAGCAGCGGCCAGCACGGACCGCACTAGCTTGGCACAAACTAGAAGCTAGCACGGTCCATGCCAATAATCCTTGGCACGACCCGTATTAACTGGCAATGACCGTGTCAAATTATGGCACGGGGGGTACCCCATTTCGGCTAGCAGTACCCCTCCTAGTCACTTTTAACTCTAAAATTGGCTAAGTATAGGAGCGGGATATTCCGTTTTACACGGACCACCCTGTTTCAAGTCACAAATGTCAAGACCAGCCCATGAGGTGTGAAGAATGACATGGGGCACACCGAGATACTGAGCAAAATGAAGTTTTGGCCAATGGGCCATGTCAATTTTTGATACGAACGGCGGGCCGTAGCACGAACCACCCCCGCTCCAATTGCGGTTGCAAGGGTTTTGGCCTATTTTTGGGCCCATTTCACTACTTCTATATATATAGGAACCTTTAGTCTTCTAGGGGGAACTAAGGCGGCATAATGTAAATTTTATTTATCTGTCTAGGTAGAATGAAGAAGAGAGTCCTCTCTCTAGAGTTCTTCTCTTTTCTTTTTTTCCCCTTATTTTCCTATATCTGTGGCATTTAACTTAATATTTTCCATGGATCTAATTTCTAGGGAGCATTTTATTATACTTGGGGTATTATTTGTATTCATGATTATATTTTTGGCTTTTTGAGATTTAGATTCTCCTATTTTAATTCCTATGAATATTTGTACTTGATGTGTAATCTATCATCTTTGAAGATCTATGCTATGCCATTATTATGATGCATCCATACATGTATGCTAACATATTATCATGTTAGATACCATTGCTATCTTAGGAGTATTAGAATTATGGAGTAGGTTCAAGAACACCGGTGAGATGAGTGCATTCATGTCACTTTGATGAAATATCATTGCATGTGTTAAACCATAATTCTAATTGGATAATCGTGGTACAGGAATCACATGTTGGGCGGTCAATTAGACAAATCCCAACGAGGGGAAACTCTTAGCTTGCCCCAATAGATTGAGCATGATTGTTTGTAGCAACTAGGGTTGTACAGGCTTGGAGAAATCACAAAGCCGAGTCAATCTTAGAATCATCACAAGATGTCAATTACCTTTGTCTCTTTAGGTCTAGGGGTTTAGATCCATAGTGGAGAGTCCGGGATGTAATGCCCTTACTTTCATATCTAACGGTTGCGGCCTACAAGGGGCAAAGTCCTTTTAGGAGGGCTTTATTCCTCCAAGTGGGGGAGCGTTAGCATTGAGAGTAAGGGACGATAATGGTTTGCAGAGCTACTAGATTAGAGCACATCCTTAATTACGGAGACGATGAAATAAGCATGTATTGGTGGTAGTACCTTGCGTGACAGACGAGGGAAATATTTGGTTATCTCCACACTATGTGACATAGGCATAAAATAGGTTTATATTCTTATATGTGAATAAATCGATGATAAGAGGCAATTATCGATCATGTTATGCAAATACCCCCCAAGTGCTAGTTAACATAGTTTATTTCTGTGTTTGCATGTTAGTTGTTGACTCAACCATGGTTTTGCGAGCTAGTTTCTAGAATCATAACATTTCTGTGTACGACCCCGATACTTGCCACTATCCACTGTTGTTGGTAGCATAATAGTAACAATGGAAGCAACATTAAAAATTCGATATTTGACCCTTAATAGCTTATGCTAGCCTCATTCTGCATGTTTAACGACGCACCGGGTTGGGACGGGTTAACGATGCAACGCACTGAGCTAGTTCATCGCCCGGTTGTACACCGAATGAGTACCTTCCCCTCTCTCATGCAAACCCTTCCGTGTATGGCTAATGAAGCTTATGAGGAAGGAAAGCACATTCTCGGTCAACTCCAAGCCCACCTTCTACTCAAAGTACAGATCCCAAGGCTTAACGCTCTGATCAGACAATAGTCATGTTTTCCTCAAGAGTACACTTAGCTACAACTAGCTTTGCCTTTAGACGATCCATATCTGAGTCCTTGCCAAGGATATTAACATAGCTGACTATGAAATCATATTCAAGCTTTTCGATCTTCTTCTTAATCCTCCTAATTGTCTTCTCTTGAGTTTGTGATAGGTCATAATTCTTATAGTATATCTAGTATACTTTACAGACTATACAGGAACACATTATGGTGTAATTATGTAATCCAAAGATTATACGAAGATTTGGATATTTAGAATTTTACAAGAATTATGGACTTTTGAAGATTTGAAAACTCACTATTGGACCTGTAATGGAGAATTAAAGATTAAATATAGAAGAATGGAAAAAACAGAGGGAAATATCAAGAAGCACCTATGTGACGGCAAATTGGCCACCCACAGTAGCACGTGGAGGAAAATGACCGGTGTGTGAGCTGATCCCTGGTAGCGTGTGATCGGAAGGTCTGGGCCGGCAGCCTGGGTAGAAGTTTCTCCCGAATTGTCCTATTTCTATTATTTCTACTATTTGGTACTTTCTAAGTCTATTTGGGATTTCTTTCCTTAATTAGATTACAATTCTATTTTTTGAAGAACAATATTAAATTTTCTTTTAAAGTTAGAATTATATTCCTAACCTTTTATTTGAAATATAATAAATTTTCTATTCTTATTATAAGAATATTGTTAGTTTTATTTATGAAAAATATTATTAGAAAATATCTCTATTTCCTTATCTTTTAAAGGTAGAATTCTTATATTGGAAAGAATAATTAGATTTTGTATTATTATAATAATTAGAATCCGATTAGAAGAATCATTTTATTCCTTCTTTAGTTAAATTTCTTGTAGTAGAAATACCTGATGGATTTTCAAGAAAAGAGAGGAGTCCATACAAGACATAGATAGATATTGTCACTTGAAAATCTCAATTATGCACTATGTATTATGTTTGAGTTTTTAGTTCAATGGAGAGCTAAAAATTTTAGCTTCATTTGACAATTACAACCATCACTGAACACAAAGTGGGGTCCAAAAAAGTCATCATGTTCTATTCATTCCTATAAATGTTGTACTAAATTATCTTTAACTATATGGTGAAGCACACAACAGCAATTTCCCTTCACACAACACTAATGATATCCTTTGAAAGGGTATCCAGATCAATGGGATAAAGTTAGATGCATGGATAGTTATAAATGTAGTAAAGAACCACAAGGGCGTCCGATTTAGGCCTCATCATTGGTGAAATGTCTAGACTACTTGAAAAACACCACTGTCCAGAACTGTCATTGGCTAGGAGACAAGAAAATTATGCCGCTCATTCTTTAGCTCGGCATGTCAAAAACAACTAGAGACTCGGTCTCTTGTTGGGAAATAGTCTCAAGCTTTGTAACACACTTTTCAAATGAGTGAGTATAAAATATTTTTATTCAAAAAAACAACTAACTTTTAGTGATCCTATTGGAGTTCACAACAGATTAGTAAATTTTGCCTAGAATTAAAGGACAGTTTAGTCCAATTTGGTGTGGGTTATTAACTTGCATACACATTTGATGCTATCTACTGTGTTCGGCTTGAGGTAGAAAACTATTTCAAGTCGGTACATAATCATATTAATGGATTTGGGTCAAATGTGTTAGATGATTTATAGTATAGAACTACTACAACTGTCATATGTATATTTTCATTCTACCACATAGATCTTTGCTTAAAATTTTATTTTGGTATAAATATATTTATAACCCTAACTTTAGCCTGAAAGTATCAATATAACCATGCAATATGATAAAGTGCCAATTTAACCCAAACTAATTATTGTATGTGCCAATCTAACTCTAACTTTCAAAAAAATTGTGTCGGTATAGCCAAATTCCCAAATTCCGTCGTTAACCCATGAAATTCCAGCAATGATAAGAAATGAAATAACAGAAATACCCTTTACTTAAAAGATAAAAAATATACACTTAATCTTCTTCTTCTTCAGTGCTGCTGCTCCGCTGCCGGAAACCTCCTCCGTCGCTGCCAGAAATCTCTGACACCGCCACAAACTCCCCCACCCCTCCCGATCTTATCCGCCCAGCCCTACCCCTCTCTAGCCATTCGCCGCCACCCCACCACCCCTCCCAATGATGCAGGGGAGACAAATGAAAATGCAAGAAAATCAAATGCAAGATAGAGCAACAATGAAAGTACCATCCATGGTAGGGTACGAAGATTGGCGAGTGCGGGATGTGGCCCACCACATTGTTTAACGTAGGATTGTTGGAGAAACTTCCATGTCCACTGTTCCAACAACAAACCAATTAAAAAACACCAAAAAGAATACAAATTCAAGAAATGCATAATCTCAAGCAGAATAATACCAATCATGGCCGAGGAAGAAAATGCCCTAGAACATAGTCCCCTGCCATCCCTCCGATCTCCTCCTCCCTAGCTCCACTGTTGCCGCTCCAAATCCCTCTCAACCCAGATAGACACACAGTAATCAAACCCCCACCGGAACCCTAGCTTGCCACCACTCCACCGCCCCCTTCACTCTCTCCCTTCTCCTCACCCCTGTCGTCCACATGTAGACACCCTAACTCGCCACCCCCGCTCGCCATCACTCGCCATCACTCGCCCACCCTCATCCTCCCTCTCCCCTTCCCTCACCCCCGCCGCCTATAGGTAGATACCCTAGCTCGCCACTCCCTCTCGCCACCACCTCTCCGCAAGGAGGAACCTAGCCGCTAGCCAGTCCGTTAGCCTCCACCCCGCCATTTGAGAAACGGAATCGAAGAAGACGAGGAACTAAAAAATGGAGGAAGAAGAACACTAAAGGAGGAACCCGAATCGATAAAGAACACTGAAATCCCACAAAATAATAATTGAAGGAGCAATACTTTTTAGCATTTTTTCTCTTTTTTGCCAAGGGCAAAATGGTCTTTTCAACAAAATCCATCCATAAACTTGTTGACTAAAAAGTCAGCAGAGTCAAGGGTTATTTTTACACTTTCTGAGATTGCAGAGTTATATTGGCACTTTCAACCTAATGTTAGGGTCATTTTAGCACTTTAATCTTTTATTTTAAGTATCTATGTGTAAATGAGATTCACTCATATTTTCATACTTTCTTTCCACCATATGGATCTTTGCTCAAACTACATGTTTAGTGTCTATGTGTAAATAAGTTTCACTAATATAAAAAATCTACTGAACATAGTATAAGGATTAAATTGTTAAACATTCCCCTAATTTCTTTTTATAAAAAATGAACTGCTTCTAGCCTTCCACAAGTGGTGGTGTCAAATTGATGGAAAAAATAGTGGAGTAAACAAAATACTCACTCCTCCATCCCTCTAATTGTGTCTTACTTCACTATTCATCGATAAAATTGATATTAGTTGAATTGTAAAAAAAAATTGTAGATATATAAACATGAAAATTATCGTGTGATATATTACTACATTTATCTTAACACGTATTTTTAAAATATATAATTTTTATAATTTATTATTATACATAATTTAAAATATAAAATTATAAAATTATCGATTAATAGTGTAAAAAGAGAAAATAAGACAGAATTAGAGGTAGGGAAGGAGTACATGTCTCTTCTGGCGACTTGGTCAAGCAAATTGGTGGTATGAAAAGTCATCTCTTAAGCCATTCTTCCTCTAAAAGAATAATTAATAATAATTAGCCCGTACACAGACAACACAAGAGGTTCCAGCCAATCAGCCATGACCCCTTGTACACAAGGTCCACTTTAACCACTGCTCACAAAAGATTTCTATTTCCTAATCGAGTACGTCGGCATTTGGCATTGTTTTTGTACTTCCCTAAATTACCCTCCTAGTGTTTTTTTTTAAAATAATTCATTCCAAAATGCTGGGAAAAATATCCAACGGCGATTACAATGAGTGAAGTTGACATCCAATATAACTAAAATCTAGCAATAACTAACATATTGCAAGGATATATAAATTATATGTCAACCAGACTGACCGTCTGTACTATTACAGATCAGAGATCCAATAAAAAAATGTAACATCGCCTTCGGGGAAATTAACTTGCTTCCTGCAAAAAACATGACCACTTAGCAAAGAGGAGCATAACACGTATCAATATCACTGCGCCAAATAGGGATTTTCTACAACTGTAACACCACTTGATCGAACTACGGTCTATGTTGTTCAAACTGTAAACACCTTGAAAAACACAGATCTGACACAGATCTGACACAGATCTGACATATCCATATTAATGAAAATCCAAAAGCAAAATTACAAACGAAATTACGAACACACGATCTGTAAAGCAGATCGAGAATAATGCATCAACGTGAACAACTAAATCTATCTATCATGATGAACACAATGATCGAATCGATCAAGTCAAAGAACAAAAACTATCCGTGGAGATAAATCTCACACTTATTGAATAACAGAAATATAAATTAAAATAAATTGTTGTTCCCCCATCTCCTCAGATGGAAAGATGGGGAAAAAGATTGAAGAAGAAGGAGGTTTTGCGGTTTTGATGCAACGTGTAAAACTTTATACTACTAGATCTTAACCACCCTCCTAGTGCTAGTAAATTCATAAAGCCATAAAATAAAAAATTTATACATGCCATTATATTTTTAAACTTTAAATTAACATTTTTAAATTTAAATACTATATTTTATAATTTTAAATATATAATAAGATATGTTTGAATGTAAAAATATAAAAATAGTATAATATTTAATTTAAAATGTTCTTTATTAAAATTAAAAAAATTAATATTTAATTTGAAAAAGATATTGTATAAATTATAAATACAATAAACTTAAAGATAGATTATCTATCTAGAGACCTACTTTCCATAAAAAGTGGAAAGGTTGGGACAGTTAAATTTTAGTTAACTGGCTCAATAATCATATTATCTGAATTCCATTTGAAACTTTTTTTCATCAACTTTTTAAAACTATATTTAATCATATTAAAATATGTTCTCTTCATATTCCAAAAAAAAGGACATATTTACTTTTGACATAACATTTTAGCAACGTTGATGTGGAAAGAAATATTTTTGGAAAAGTAGAATATTTTGGGGAAGAAGTGGTCAAGTTTTAAATTTTTTTTTGAGAAAGCTCGAGTCCCAAAGTGTAACTATGTTGTTAAAGTTAAAGGAGATATTGTGAGAATTTTATCAAATATTCTTTATTATTTTTTAAAAAATTTAAAGTATGTCATTTTAGTTTGAACAGACAAAATTAAATTTAAAAAAAATTTCATAGACGGAAGAAATATATAACAATATTATTATATATAGAATTCTTGCAACATACTCCCTCCGTCCCACTATTAACTTCCGAATTGCTTTTTCACGGTCTTCAATGAACATGTTTGACCGTAAATATTTCTAGTTGTATGCAATAATGTCGCATAAAAAATTAATATTTAGAAAATAGATGTTAAGAAAAATCTAACGATATGTCACATGATATATTTATTGTTTACATATTAATTTATATTTAGGGTCAAAGTTTGTAAAGTTTGACTCTGAAAAAAAAAATAGGAAGTTTAAAGTGGGCCAGAGGGAGTAGTTTTATCAATTTTTGAATAATGAAGCGCAGAGTGGCGATGAGGAAAATAATTTTTTGAATGAGAGCGGTTGGGGAAAATGATGATTAATGTTTTTATTTCATTTTTAAAATGATGTTGCAATCGTAACATATTTTAGCTTTAAACTTATTATTCAACCAATGGTTGCCAACTATATACCCAAATAAATATTTATTTATTAATCTTTATTTTTTTCAGTGCTGAACTTATTGGTGCTAAATTGAGTTTATTGGTACTGAATTTAATTTATTGGTACTGATATGAGTTTATTGATGATGCGTAAATTTAAGTTTATTGGTGATGAAATGTGATAAAATTAAACTCCACTAATCGAGGCCTTAATTATAAATTATTATCAACTCAAATTGAAAATTTGTATTGTCTTATTATGGTACCATTAAACATCGTGGATACCGCAATAACAAAGAAACAAACCATTATGCATGGCAATTGGCAACTAAACTTAATCTACACAAAAACCAGCCGGAGCCTGAACGGAAAAACTGGACGTATCGATCGGCCGTCCGATCAGTAGGTGTCGATGCCGTAACCGGGAGAGGCGGCGATGGGCTCCGGCGTGATGGAAGTCGTCGGAGCACAGGCGGCGGCGGAGGAAAGATGGCGGCGGAAAGAGAGGGATCCATATGGAGCTCCGGCCACATTGCTTGAGCCGCTAAGCTGAGCCATTTCACGGCGCCGTGGAGTTGTGTTCATCCGAGATTGGCACAAGTTGCTCAAATCACCCCCTGAGATATCAGAATATTGTGTTGTGACCCCGGAACTTATGTGTAATGTGAAGAATAAAGATTAATGGATGCTACTAATTTTCGTTTTATTACCTTTTATTCATAACTTTTTGCATATTGCCTCACTGTGTTTTGAAACTTAATTTCGAAGCCCACATAATGAGAAGATAAATTATACTAGTATATATATATATATATATATATATATATATGGAGAAAACATACTAATTATATCAATGCAGAAATAGACAACCTATAAAATGTCATATACGTGGATTTAAGCTAGTTAAGCAATATTTTCATTTTATTTTTTACATAACTCTAAGAGTTTGTCTCTTGAAAGATGATTTTTTCATAAATTATGAAAAAATTAAGATTAAACTGCAAATTAAAAAAAATGAAAATATTTTTTTGGTTGCATTTAATCAGGTCATAAACTTATGACTACTGCACATTGCAAAATGGAAAAGTTTTGGCAAAAAACGTCTTCTCAGAGGTTTAGGGAAAGACGGGGTTTAATTATAATAATAGAAAGGTAAAAGATTTTAGTTGCAATAATAAAAATTTATTATGCAACGTGCAATAGTTATAAATTTATGACCCTATTAATAAAATCCAAAAAATTATCTTGATTTCTTTTAATTTGCAGTTTGAACAATGGTCTTTCCATAATTTGTGGAAACACTATCTTTCAGGAGGCCGGCTCTTGCATAATAAATTTTTAATATTGCAACTAAAAAATTTAACGTTTTTATTATTCTAACTAAACGTCATCTTTCCATAACACTATGGGAAAACGGGTTTTCTCAAAAGTTTGTGGTTTCATATATATCAACTGATCTTTTTCTTTATTTCTTGATAAGCAATTTTCATTTATTTTCTGAAGTAACTATAGATTACCTTCAGCAGTGATTAAGTTAGAGTAAAGATCAACGACATTAGGGCAATTGCTGAGGCAATCTTCGGAGCAAAGGCTGGCCGTGAACTGAGGCTCCATTAGAGAATCCGATGAGATCCCCATCGCGTATCTATCCACGCCGCACGCCTCCACGCACTCGTCCGTCTCTATGTGTTCCCGGAAGCCGCCGTCCACCGCCACTTCCGATGTCCGGCACCGGATTTCCCTGTCCGCCGGGGTGCCGCCGGTCTCCAACAAGCATCGCTTCCCGGACGACGAA
This sequence comes from Rubia balearica, assembly GCA_032355405.1. Lineage (NCBI taxonomy): Eukaryota > Viridiplantae > Streptophyta > Magnoliopsida > Gentianales > Rubiaceae > Rubia > Rubia balearica. Next base: position 12,424,082 of record JAULKJ010000007.1, read on the forward strand.
ACCGAGAGTGAACACATCCTCACCGGAATATCCTCACACAGCAGCTCACCTGTTTTTGATAATATCACGTACGTTACAAAAAATTGTAGATTTTAGACGGCTTTAATTAAGTGTAAGTGTGACTAAAAATGATGAAAGTTTTGATATTTAAAAAATATAGATTGCAAGAAAATCCGAAAAGATGTCATGCGTAGTATTTTGATTTGTATCAATTAAATAATCCTGTTAATTCTTAACACAAATTCTTATTTTAAACCAGTTAAGCGTTAGATGTGTCATTTATAATTTATTTTAAAAATTGTATGAACGTGATTTCTCATAATTGGTCGTTATGCGATCTAACACGAAACATTTCAAACTTCGGCCCTAAAAAAAACTTAACTCTACTCCATGGGTTTCCTACATACAATTAAAAAATCATGACTAAAACTACAATTTTACCCAAAAACAATAAAAGAATTCAAAATTAAGGGTACGTATAATTACCAAAAGCTCCTCGTAGGACAAGAGAGAGAGCTAGGAAGAGGATGAGGGCCATTTTTTTTGGTTGAACTGGTATTGGAAGAGTACTAAATATAATTTGATATGTGTTGCTAATTATATGGGTGCTTATATACATAGTGGAAGAAATCATAAGCGTTATTAACGAAGCATTGATGACAGTGATTAGAATTAATTAACAAAAAATAATTACAGCGTGTATATG
>JAULKJ010000007.1:12433078-12445460 GCA_032355405.1 Rubia balearica
GAGAAAGCAAGGGATTCGGAAATGAGGAGGAATAAAGAGCAGGAGAGAGGGGCCGGGGTTTATATAGGGGGAGCGTTTTTTTTGTGTGTGTGAAATGAAAACTGGGGTTTGGAGAAAAAGCAACGGCTGAGAATTTGAATTTTGAAATTGTTTGTTGTTGGGTGCCAGATGGGATCTCGGACGTACAGGGTGTATAACGGGTGAAAAACAACGGTCAGATTTCTTCCTGATTTTTAAACTTGCATTTATAGTTTTTGGTGGGCGGCAAAACTCTCGTTATTAGCATTGAGTGGGTAATTATTTGTAGTAAATAGGGAAATAAATAATAGGTGTAGTATGGTCAATTAAATTGGAGGGAACTTTATGGAATTGAAGTTCAAATTATTGAAGTGCTTGCAATCAATAGTTATATTGTATGTGGCCATATGATTCTTTTGAAAGAAACTGGTGTGTGAATTCATTTTTCTTCCTCATTATTAAAATACACAATTTAACAAGAAACTGGTGTGTGAATTCATTTTTCTTCCTGATTAAAATACTCCTCCGGTTCACTAACATTGGCCCAATTACTTTTGACACTTAGATTTAGAAAAGGTATAATTAGTGACAAAGAATGCATTGAAAGAGTAAAAAATAAATTGAGCGGATGAAAACAATCTAGAATTTGCCTAAAAGGAAAGAGGCCAATGTTAAAAATCATCCCAAAAAGAAAAATGATTCAATGTTAGTAAACCAAGGACATTATTTAACATTGAGACACTAAATCTTCGTTATAGCAGATGGCTTAATAGACAGTTGAAATATTTACCACGTTTTCTTAGAAATTAACACCACATTCAATTGTTCTTATAAGCTATCTTCCTAAAGAAATGTAATTACAAAAGAAATTCTGTCCTTGAATAGCTATCTTCCTAAAGCTATCTTCCTGAACTATAATTTTGTCCTTGAATAGCTAGAACATAGAGAGCCAATTCATTACTCTAAACTACCAAAAATTACAAGAGCCACTAAAGACTTCAGATGCCCTCAAAGGAGAATATACATAAAAATGCAACTTTGCAAGCCAGCAACTCCGATAGACTCTGTTCCTCAGAATACCGCTCATTTTTAACCTCTGATATTGCCGCGAACCAAAGAAGAATCCTACAACCATCGCAGGTGAGCAAAAGAGTGCACTCGAATGTGCGTTAGCAATCAAATTACAAAATATAAATGTGGCCTTTTAAGAAATGGGATATAATCCTGCCCACTGTAATCAATAAGGTTCTCAATGTTTTCTTTAAAAGTAATACTAGTCATTTTATCTAATCTACTAATGTCCAAGCTGAGCTAGTACAGCATAAAGCTGAGAGTGACTGATCGAAAAAATATTGCCAAGGCAACAAAAGACTACAGAAGAAGGCGGTGCCATGACCTAAACATCAATTTTAGTAAGGCCTAATCGTCTACGTTAACTAGAAATCAATCCAAACATTAAGGCCAGCTCCATTCTGTAGCTTGTGCTTTATGAATTCCAATTTAAAAGACTTTAACATTAATTCCAAAAAGTGGCAGAAAAAAGAGCATTTGCATCACAGCCACATAACTCAGCTAAGAATAATGCTCAATTTTCGCATTTCCACTTTCGCTAAATTTACAATCCTCAACCACCACTACAACAGAAAAATAGGTAGCACCTTCACACATAATTTTTTACATTTTTCTTCTACGTATCATCAAGATGTAGCTATCTTCCTGTTTCTTCTAATTCTGAATCTTAACCTTTTCATCCCCTTCATCACTTTTCATGTTCTTTGCCAATACTGTTTTTTCGATTTCTTTTTTTCCAATATTACCATCAACAACACAGAGGCTTTCTTTGAAATGTGCCTTTTTATCCAACTCAACCAGTCACAAAAGATCTGAAAATATTTTATGCTTTACAATCACATTTCTAATGAAGATTTATTAGTCACATTTAGATTAACAGAAACAGCAACATCATTGTTCCCCCATCTACCTGCCAAGCAGATTCTGAAGGGGAAAACAGAAAACCTAACACATCATATGATCAACTAAACAATGAAAGTACATAAACAAATAGTAAGAAGATATCAACGTACTTGTGGATGAAAGATTGGTAACTTATAGTAGTTCCAAAGCGATTTGAAAAGAGAGAACCAGAATCTAAACATCCTTAAGAAACCACCAAAGCGCTACTTGAAAAGAAAGGTAAAAAAACAGGCAACTAGGAATTACAAAGTTTAATTTATGTTCTGGCCCTCCTCAACTCTATTAATTTCTAAATTACAAAACACAAATAGCTCTTATAAACTTCAGCAGAGTAAACCAGATACTCCAACAACACCTAACAGATTCCATTCTCCAATGATCTTGTATATAATCCTCCTAGTTGACTACAACCCCTCAGTTTCAGAGTCCGAATAATAGTCCAGTCATTTAGCATAAGTCGGTGACATTAAATACTGCAAACAGAGCATAACTACCGGCCACCCTCAATTTTGCAATAATTACCACCACCACTAATTGCAATTTAGTTTCTTATTCTTGCATTGCCTTGACTAGAGCATGAAATTCACGACAGCTATACATAGAAAATGATATCAAACACTATACATTAAAAATGCTGCTTGCAATGAAAGATTTTCAGGGTTGATTCTAGAAAACAACATTCTGATCATGGTATTACATCTTCATTCACAGGGCAATGAACAGAAGATCAGTGGATACAGATATGACAGCAGTTTTACAAAAGCCAATAATCAAAATAATAGGTATTAAAAAAAAGAAAATCACTCAATAGATTATTTAATCAAAAGAGAATATATTGCAATCTATACAACTCAGCAGCTACTACATAGCATATGACCATCTACAGCAGCTTTGAATCCCTTGCAGAATATTAGAATAAGCATTAACAAAAACAAAGCCTTTCTATAATTTAAAATATCTCCCAATCTTTTTCTATCACCACTCTACAGGAAAATCCTAGTTCCATGACTATCACTACTGACACAAAAGCCAATCAACGTCTCCAAATTTACAATGCCAAAAAAATTTAATGACTAGGATTAGCAAAGAGATAACTAGATGGCCATAGAAAACAGAAGACACTCTTTTTTTGTAAATTTTTATGTTTTCTAGAACAAGTAATAAGAGCCCATGCTGCACAATAAATTGTCCATCTGTTCAACTGCTCCTTCAATTCGAGTCTGAGTTACCTACAGCCCAAACTAGGTTAAGCATAACATAATCAAACATCTGAACGAATTCATTGCTTGCTCAAGGTCCATAAAAATTACCAAGAGGAACTACAATTTACCTTAGAGCTAATATAATCAGAATACAATCATAACTATATCTTAGAAGTTGGAATAAGTAGCACAAAAATCTTATAGATGAAACAGACAGTAAAAATGCAAAAAGAACTACATCATGTGAAAAATACCACAAACCTGGAACCACAATGGGGGAAGCAGTAATCGATGTCCAAGATCCACTAAAGAAAGTTCATCCATAGCTTCACTTTAGGCCCCCAACATTTTGTAAAAAAAAATGCATAAAAGTAAGAGTTCCACCCATCTAAAAGTTGTATAAGTCAAATGCTATCAAGAGACAATTATACAATTTTAAGGCTTGACCATCTTTAGGATAATTAGAATACAGATAAAAACCCTAGATTCAAGGTTCCCAAACACAACAACCTCTCTTTCGAAAAGATTCGGCATGAAACCTTCAGAGTATACATACTAGAAACTATTAAGTGCTTTTACAAAAAAAAGATGACAATTCAGGGCAGGATCGCAGATGACTTATCTGAAAAGGTGTTATTAATTGGGTTTACGTACATATTGTAGTTTAGTTTATAAAATAATGAAGAAACTCTAAAATTTAAATCTCCATTGTTTCCTCCAGCTTTGACTAAACATCTTTTAAAAACAAATAACCATGGCTGAAGCTGAAACTCAGAATAAGAGTATTCATTTATTGGGATTGCAGCAGACTTGATTTATCCAATTTTACAGATATCCTCATTGTGGAAGGCTGCCTTGGTCATTTGCTCAACGAAAACTTCTCGAGTGCTAAGTATCTTTAATTATTATTCAAAATTGATAAGTCCTAGGTCCATTAGATAGGTACCCTGTGATAGATATCAAAGCCCTACATTACCATACTTCACTAAGATCGATGGTCAAAAACATCCGTCTAGTTCTTGTATTTTATGCTGTAGTTCATCAATTCAGATTTTCACAGTTTATCCCTCAATTTCCCCAAGTTTCTCTTAATGTTTTGCTCCTGCTGCTTACAGGCCAAATGTAATTAGGTAAAATTCAATTTTGAGACTAAAACTTATCAGTTATGTGTCAGCTCTGTTCACAGATCAACTAATTTTATAATATCAAAATTATGTCCATTTATGACCAAATCTCCATTTCAGGAAGTTCCTTAGTGTTGTCCAATTTTAGTAAATAGTAATTACATAGCATATAAACCTAGAATTGAATGTCCAGTGTAAATCGCTTAATGTATCCACTCATCAAATTAAAATAATGTACCAACGGCCAACCAAATAAATGTTTAATGGTTGAATTGATTCCAAATTAATTATGTGCCCCGTTATTGTTGATTATTCCCAAAATTTAAGTGACAATGGGAAGTATTATGAATCCAGAAAAATCTGTCATATTATTCGTCATGCATATGACACTTGTCAAACCTTCTTATTCATTATACCACAACATTGAATTAGCAATTATGTTAAGCAAAATTCTCAAATGAAGCAAATTTATACTGGAACCTTATTTATTTAAATGTAATTACAAGCCCCTATCTGGAACAAATGGTAGTGGGTATACAAAACTCTTATATAATTAGATCCGTTATCAAAGAAGATTTCTGGAAAAACTCCTCAAACAGCCTCAAAAGAGAGCTTATCCTTGAATGTTCTATCAAGTACAGCAAATTCTACAACCCAGGGGATATTAGCTTTGATGCACAGCAAGGTCAGAAGGTCTTGTTTTGAAAGTTTTTCGGCAGTGAATTTAGTCCGAACTTCCATCTGATAACCTAGTGTCCAAAATAATACTAGTACCAGGAATCAAAGGATCAGCAACCCAAGCAAGGTTGCACTGGTGGCTGGTCTAATCAAATTAGATTTTAGTACCACTGGTCTAATCAAAATAAATTTTAGCACCACAAAGCAACTTATGTCATCAGCTATTCTATACATTCTCAGCATTAGAAATACCTGATTTGCCACCTGTTTTGCAACTAGAATATTAACCTCTTTATCAAAATTCAGAATTAATTTTTTCAACTTAATTAAGAACCGTGACTGTTTAAATACTACACTAATTAAAATAATTATTTTCACAAGTTCAAAAGTAATGGATTCTAAGAACTGTCCTTTTAAACTATGTCCACTCCATTTCTTCTATACCTCAACTGGGATATAGTTTTCGTAAAGGAAGCGCGGAAGAGGGATTAATTACCACACACATAGCCACTATCATTAAGGGTGTTCCTACTAAGGGAAGATATCCACAAGAGGTGCTTTAGAAGGGTGAGCGAGGACTAAAGTTGATCAAAAACTACAGACCCAACAATTTACAACATTTGGTATAAATGGTGAATAAATTGAAATTAGTATATGCATTATGAAAGATGGTAGGAATACCAAAAAATCACGAGCTCAAAATGGAAAGTGAGACAGGTTCTGAACAGTTATGCATCAGCTCTGTCTAAAGGTCATTCTGAAGGTACAGCATTACTCCACTGGTCACTGAATAATAATGGACAATTACATTTTATAAAGCCTCAAAAGAATGTCCATTATCATTACTTACATGACATCCAAACCTTGGAACTTGTAGAAATCAAAAAAACATAATTTATTCATTAACAATTTACATCGTAGCCTACATTTTTCCAACTAAACCCACCAAATTCACTGAACATACAATAGATACTCAGTAGATTAATCAAATAAATTTTTATTTTATTTTTTTACTATTATAAGTTAGGACCAACGATTTGGAAAAATAGGGAGTAATAGGATAGGATGTAAGCCCCTTCTTTCGTTTTGATGACATCAATGATTCAGGCTTGCAAAGCAAGCGTGTTAAAAGACAACTGAAGAAAAATTTAATCTGTAACTTTGTCCAATGAATTGGGTATTGGGTATTGTATCTCCCAGAATTCAAAAATAGACTATTATCCTGCCAGGCTGTGAGTCTCTCAGGAGTCTAATCAATGTGTTATTGAGCTTTATAGTTTCAACCCTGAAATGGTACAGTTTCTATGACTTATGATCAACTTACAGATCTCATCTTGATCTAGTCATTTAATCTTTATCAGTAATTAGGCAGGTATTTGTAAACTGTGTTCCACGTACAAAGCTGCTAAGATGGACCCCAACCACCAGGCTAATAATTACATTGAAAAGGCTAAAGAATACGGAGTAGTTTTGAGACTATTCCACATGGAAGTTTCTGGTCCAATACCTACCAACAGATTTGTTTTTGGCCAAAATTACCACAAAAAACACCTGATGGAGAGCTAGCTGAGGCAAAAATATGAACAGCATGAAATTATTTTTCTAGAACTAGGAAAAAGAAAAGATAAAATAAACCTTTGTTTTATCAGGGAAAAAGACAGATTTGCAAACTACAAAATAAGGTTTTGATGGTAAAAAGAAAAACAAATTCCACATAAGATGTGGGCAGGGATACCATGTCTACTCTAAGAGAACAAGTAGAATATAATTGTTTCTCATTATTAAGTTGAATGCACCAAAAGCACCAACATTTGTGCACGGCACAAGAGTTAATCTAGTGTCTACTCTAAGAGAACATACAGAAAATAATGGTTTCTCTCGTTATTAAGTTCAATGCACCAAAAGCACCAACACTTGATTCCAACAAGAAATGAGCAACCATTTTTTTGTTTGGCTAATGAGAAGCCTCAATCTTCTCGTCAGTCAAAACCAAGGCTTTACTGAACAAAAATAAGATGGCTTAATGACAACCAGTTCCCACAAGTAAAGCTATGCCATATCAATAGACAGACAAGTCCCAAACAAAATCTCATAAATTTAGATCAACGGTGATGTGATGTAAAGATGAGTATTACTAAAAAAACAATATCAACCAGCTTCCACAAAAAGGATATAACAGTTGTCTACCCAATCAATTGTAAGGTACACAAATCATACCACGGGAACTATAAAGGACAAACCCAGTATAAGCACCGGAAGAAAATAAACTCCAAAGTGAAAATACCATGCCACGGGCAGCAACCTGAAATGAAGCTAATATGCAACAGTCCAAAACCAGAAAAGGAACATAGATAGATGTATCACCTAGATTGCTAGAAACTAATATTGTTGCGCAGAGCAACTACAAAATGCAAGTGGTTCATCATCCAACACCAATCACAGTCCATCCTGCATAAATGTAATTGTCTGTGGCTCAAGGCTTCTTCCCTCGTGCCTCTGAACCATTGTCTTTTTTCTTGTTTCCAAATTCACGTCCAGTACGGTCACTTGGAAACCTGTCAGAAAACAGTGAGAAAAATAATTTCCTAGTCCCCATTAAGAGCTGCTGGAAACTATATGATTTTCACTTACTTCTGTTTCTTCTTGCTCTGCTGCTTGATACTTATGACCATGTCCATAGACATCTTCTGGTGTTCTCTTGTTTGAGAATGCATGTCCAAGCCCTCCACTGTTTCACAATCGACCTTGCATATGCGACACCATCCCATGCTTATATACTTCCTCTTCCTCAAGCTATCAAAGTGAGCCATGTCACCCTGAAATCCATGTCATTCACTCAGCCAAACTTATAAAATGTATAGGATGAGACTGACACGGAAAAGGGCATAAATCCAACCTCTCATTTGATCAACGAAAAAAACTATATCACGACACTTACTGCATAAGGGCCCTCATTTGGAAATCCCTGAAGTGGGAAATTGCTTCTAAACCCAGGCTCCCCGAGACGCGGAAGACGTTGTCTGTTGCCCAGAAATGCTTCCCCATAGTGGGGCCTCTGAGAGAGACCAGCAGGCCCTTGTCCCTCTCCCATTGGAAAGGAACCAAAGTGATTTGGTAAATTTTCACCCCTCCAAAAATTTGTGGGAGGAATTTCTAGACCGAATTGATCAGGTCTCCTGACATGATCAGGGTGACCAGTTACCTGATTTTCACCGAACCTCAAACCCTCCGGACCATATTGCTCACCTCGCCGCAGATAACCAGGGAAAGGGGGATGTCTGTTATCATGAAACGGATTGACTTGTGGATCAACAGGTCTCTTGTATCCAGAAGCTTCAACGAACGAGGGTCCCTTCCTGCCAAAGTAATCCTTATCGGGACTTCTAGATGACCAATGCACCATGTCACGCCTAAACATCCCAGGACCTGGCCCATTGAAATCACGGTCAGTATGAAATAACCAATACACAAGTGGTTATATCTACAGCACACTACCTGGAGGATGAAAGGTAGACTGCCCGCCTCTAGAAGTCGGAACACCACTAGCAGAATCTATCTTTGGCACAGCGTCATAACTTAAACCATGCATAGCCCCCCTGTCAAATGACCTGGATCCTGAATAGATAACATGAACGGGAAAGCACATCCGAAGGTCAAAACAAGTAGGCAAATTTAGATAAATAAATAAATTACCTAGGGTACACATAAACAACTGGGGGAATACCTAACACACCTTGATCCTGGGGCAAAGTATGATTTTTTGTAAAAGGGTTTAAATGCTCCCTGGGTAAGCCCCTAAACTTTTGATCCTGAGAACCAAATGCTGACCTGTCCAGCCCTGGTTCCCCATTCATCTTCAAAGTATTTGGTTCCACTGAAGAAGGATGGTCAAAGGGACCTCTCCCAGGAGCTCCGAGACCCTTCATGTAGTCTCCATCTAACTTCTGAGGTCTTCCCACGACCCCACCATGTGGATCAACTGATCCAAGAGGCGTAGTAGTCAAAAATGATCCCTGAGGAGCACCAAAAGGAATAGCTCCCCTGCCAAATAAGGCAGTTGATCCAGGAATCCCTCCATGAGCAATATCATGAGCTGGCTTGTGCCATGCCGCCTGCTGGAACTGATCAGAGGAATTTATAGGTAGCCTAGACTGAGGCAAAACTCCAGATTCGAGAGTCTTCACTTGATTAGCTGCATGTCCAGGATCGGGCTCATTGCTTTGACGGATATGGTTGTGGCTGGAGCTTTGTCTAGTTTTCTTGTTTTAATCCGGCCTGCAATTGCGTTGGCTATTGTGGTCAGTGCTACAAATTTAGCCAGGATTAGGCTCATTGCTTCGACGGCTATGGTTGTGGCTGGAGCTTTGTCTCTTTTGCCTGTTTTGATCCGGCCTGCAATTGCGCTTACTATTGGGGCTAGTGTTGCAACTTTAGCCAGGATCAGGCTCATTGTTTCGACGTCTATAGTCAAAGCTTCCCGCACTTTGTCATTTCCAAAGAAACAACAAAAAAGTACGGGGGCGCAGGTCAGGTTTTCTTTAGGATTTTTCCCCTTATGGGCTTACAAAAGATTCGATCTCTTGAGGGACCTCGCCTCGCTCCTCGATTGCATTAAATCGTTTAACAACAGGTTTCATATATACATGAACTGTAATTGCTTAAGATTGGTAGCTTCTCAGGTTGGCTATGTTCCAGGTTTGGGGGATTGGCGTTCCTTCAATTGTATCCATTTTGCATGCTCATTTCCCCATCACCTCAGCCACCCTTTACTGGCATTCCCACTTTGCATCCAGCTTCCTTTAACCCTGGACCTGACTTGTTTCATTCTTTCTTAATGCCAAATCTCCCACCTTCAAGGATCTAACCCGCACCTTACTGTTGTAATACTGTTCTATCCAGTATTTGTGCGCAGCCTCATTCAGTGATGCCTTCTCCCTGAGTTCATCCATCTCTTCCATGTTTTCCTTGAGGGCTTGGTCATTTTCCTCCTAATTCATTTCCTCAATCAGCCTTCTGCTCGACACGGTGATTTCTGGTGGGATGATGGCTTCCATTTTGAAACACAACCTGTAGGGGTATTCTCTTGTGGCTGTCCTATGGGTGGTCCTGTATGCCCACAATACACTCACCAGATCTTCCTTTAATTCTCATTTGGCTCGTCCAAGTATTTTCTTCAATCCTTGAAGTCACCTCTGTTTTCCCGTTATCTTGTGGATGGGCTATGGATGTGACACGTTGCCTTATGTTCAGTCCGACGCACCAAGACTTGAAAGGCTCGGTGGAATTTTTTTTATGTTGTCGCTCACTATCACCTAATGAATTCCAAATCTACACATTGTGTTTCTCGTGTGATGTTTGTAACCTTCTTGCCTTTTATGCTTTCCACAGCCCCAACTTCTACCCATTTTGTGAAATAGTCTATTTCCCCTAACAAAAACCTCTTCCTTACTACTGCTTATAGGAATGATCCTGCAATGTTAATCCCCCACTTGGCAAAAGGTCAGGGTGATCTTATGCTGGTCATCCTCTCTGCAGGGAACCTTTGTATCCTGGTGTGCTCCTTGCATCTGTGGCATTCTCTGACCATTCTTTTTGAGTCTGATTTCATGGTTGGCCAATACTATCCTGCTCTCATAGCCTGTAACGCCACTGTTCTTGCTCCTTGGTGGTTTCCCCAGCTTCCCTTGTGTATTTCCCTGAGGATAGTATCTGCTAACTCGGGATTCGTGCATATGAGCCACGGTTAAGTGTATCCTTTCTTGTATGACAGCCTGTTCTTTACAGCGTACTATAGTGTTTTCCTTTTTACTGTCCTTGCTTCCTTGTCATCTGCTAGCAGCATCTCCCTTTCCAGGTTGTTACAAATGGGTGTTATCTAGTCAAGCGCTGCTCCCTGTATCACTCCTACCTGCCTTGCGTTGGTTGACCTGCACTCCAGCTCCTCGACCAACACAGTTTTTGTTAAGTGTGTGTGGCCGGAGAATGCTAGTTTTCTTAATGCATCTTCCCTAGTGTTCTGTGACCTTGAGACCCTGGTGATCTCAAACTTCTCAAATTCAGATGCCAGGCTCCTAACCTTGTCTCTGTACTTCATCATCGCTGGCTCCTTGGTAGCATACTGCCCAATGTATTTTTTTGCCACCAGCATGAAGTCCCCATAGACCTGCAGCTTTCTTGCTCCCAACTTTCGGGCTATCTCCATTCCAGCGATTAGTGCCTCGTACTTTTCCTCATATTTTAGGCTGGAATTTAAAACGCAGAGCATAGGTTAATTCCATGCCTTCTTGGTCTGATAACACCAGACATGCACCTATTTCTTATACTCTAGAGACTCCATCCACATATAGTTTCCATACATTCATCCCTATTATTTTATTTACACTAGTAGCCATGAATTTTGTTCTTCTTTCGCTTCTTTCATGTTCCTTTCTTTCGGTATTTCTGCCAGGAAGTCGGCTATAATATATCCCTTTATTTCTTTCCTTGGTGCATATTCAATGACATGTTCACCTAACTTGACTTGCTACTTAACCAACCTTCTAGAAGCTTCTGGCTTGGTCAGCATTGCTTTTAACGACTGGTTCATCAGAACTATTGCAGGGTGTGCCTGAAAGTACTCTCTTAGCCTTCTCGCCTAATGAATTAGAGCTAAAGCAAGCTTCTCCTGACCGGTGTACCCACGCTCTGGGCCCTATACAGCCCAAATCACGAAATATACAGGTCTTTGAACTTTGTTATCCTCCTTGACCAATGCACCGCTAATAGTTTCTTCACTCGTTGCTACATACATGTGCATGCTTTATTCCTTTCTTGGGATGGGTAAAGTTGGAAGGTCCTTCAAATTCACTTTTAGTTCCTCAAAAGCTTTCTCAAGTGACTCGCCCCATCGAACAAAAGAAAATAAAAATAAATAAGCATAAATAATTTGGGATCGTAGTGCAAAGATTCTCGATTCTTAGAATAAGCACGTACCATAAACCAAGAACAAAGGCAACAAGTCCTTCCAGAAAAAACAACAAACAAAAACCAAGAACAAGCTATGAACAAACAAGAACAGACAAAGAAAACCACAAAACACAAAGAAAACCACAAAACACAAAGAAATACACTAAAACTTAACAAAATACGCATTTTCTCCATAGCGGAGCCAAAATTTGGGAGGCCGCCTTTGTGTCTCTCAAAGATAGTATTTATAGGCCCTAATTACGGCTAACTGTTAGAAAGTAGATAGTAGCAAGTTGGGGTCATCCACGAGGAAAATGGGGTTTTATCGAGTGTTAAACATAGTTAAAAAGCACACAAAGAAGTCACTCTACGTGTTTGGTAACAAAGTGTGCGGGGGGGGGTTGGTTTTGGAAAACACTGCTCTTAGTTAAACTACTAAAT
>JAULKJ010000007.1:12451997-12462362 GCA_032355405.1 Rubia balearica
TGGTAAAACACGCTTCAAAGGTAATCTAAACTCATAGGTAGATTCAAATTGAATACATGCATGAGATCTTGAAAATGGTTATTGATATTCCGCTAAATTAGATTTAATCAATTCCCAACAGTGGAGTGGGGTGGGTTCGAGGGTAATTGTACCACGGTTATGCAGGTTTTGGGTGGTGAATTGGGGGTTGTTTCAAGTGGTGGCGGGGTTGGTGGTTTTTTAATCGGTAATAGTGTGGTGGGAGAAAATAAAGGGAAGACGTAGGCAGCATCGGCAGTGGTGGTGTGGCGAGGTTTCTGGCGGCGATGAATCACAGCAGGAAGAACTCTAAGGCGGGATTCTTTGGGAGAAGTACTTATAGGCGATGAAGAAAATCTGCTTAGAGTTGTTGTTCTTGGTGGCTGGTCGGAAAATGGGATCGTCAGAGCAAAATGGTAACTCAGATCACAGCGGAGAGTGGATGCTCTCGAACTCGGTGTCGGACATTGAGATTGATCTATTACTAGCATTGCTTCAACTCTTGAAGAAAGGCAACAGAGCACAGTGGGTTTTGAAGAAGAAAGAAATGGATATCAATAGGTCTTAATTTTTCAGCTTTTTCCTAAGGGGTAGTTTTGTCATTTCAGTTTATGGTCATGCCTAAATTCATTTAGTCAATGCCAGAATTGGGTTGTTTTGGTATATTGGCACAATTCAACCAATAGTTAGGGTTAGATTGGCATATTTGTTAATGACTTAGGGTTAGATTGACACTATTTGAGATTGCAGGTTTATATTGGCACTATCTGAGATTGCTGGGTTATATTGGCACTTTCAGCCAAAAGTTAGGGTCAGAAATATCTTTTACTCAAAAAGAATAGTAAAATAATGAACTTAATCAAGAGAATAAAGATAACCCATCTAACAATTTTTACACATCAAATTCACAAATTGACCATAGGTTCTCAAGTTCATTCAATTCCAAATACTATTCTTATTCCCAGTAAATATAGTTACTAGACTACTATACCATAATAACACTTAGAACGAAATGCTTATATAATCCCCACTTATTTCGTATGTGCAAATATAACCCTAAGGTTTTGAAAGTTCAGTTATACCTAAAGCCATATAAGGAGGCAATTTTACCCAGTCATATTCTTTTTAATCTAAACGGGAACTCGAGTATAAGTTTACATATTTTGGCTGACCATGGGTATATCAACACTTTTGAAAAACTGAGGATTATATTTGCACTTTTTAAGGAACTCAGATTATCTAAGCATTTTACTTTAACACTTATTATTAATTGACTTCATAGACCAGTTAAGACTCAATTAATAATAGAAACATGATTAGTAATCTAGGTGAGGGGCATGTCCTAAAAGAGGATCTGGAAAGGGCTAAGGTTTTTGTGGGTGAAGGCCTAATCTAGGTGGTGCAAGCTAGGGGTGTTGCAGGGTTAGAAAGCTGCGAGGTTGATCATTTTGCCGCTACTATTTGGCATGGTAGGGCTAATGGTGAGTTGTGGGCTTGTACAACTGCTGAGGTTTTTGGTGCCAGTGTGATTGTTGTGGGGGTGAGGGAAGAGGTGTGCTTAGTAGTTGTGGATGCAGGGATGAGACCTATGGTTCTAAGGTAGAACTTCCCGGCTCCTACCCCAAATTGGCATTTGGATAGGTTCAATTTCATCCTAGTCTCTCTGAAACGTTCTAAATTTTTTCTCACATCCTCCACAAAGGTCTCATAACTAACACTCTTTATTACCATATCATCCACATATACCTCCAGGTTTCTCCATATCTTTCCCTAGAATATTTTATCTACTACATGCTGGTACGTAGCTTTCACATTTCTCAGCCCAAAAGGCATCACGTGGTACCAAAATGACCCCATTCAGTTATGGGGGCTGTTTTTCTACATCACCCTCTAGCATAGGGATCTGGTGATACCTTTTGTAAAGATCAATAAAACCTTCAATTGGGTAATTAGTAAAAGAGTCTACCTTTTAATCAATAACGGGCTGGGGGTAGCAGTATTTGAGGAAGACTTTGTTTAGGTTCGTGTAATCCACACACATTCTCCAGCTTCTGTCTACTTTATTTACAAGGATTGGGTTGGCTAGCCAGGTAAGGTAAGGGATTTCCCTTAGTATTCTCACCGCAACCAACTGGTCTACCTCTTTGCTTACAACCTCGTTCCTTTCCTTGCACAACATCCTTCTCTTATGTATGACATGCTTATGTCCTTGGGCTACCCATAGCGTATGACACCCAATTTCTTTCTCCACTCTATTCACGTCATTCGGTTTCTAGGAAAATATTGCACACTTTCTTTGAGGGTATTAAATAATTCTTTCTTAATGTCTGAGGGAAGGTTTTTGCCAATTTGTATGATATCGTTATCCTCTTCACCCAGTTGCGCATCTTTCACTTCTACTCCTAGATCCATTGTGTTTCTCCTATTTTCTACCATTCTGACTGCATTTAACTTCCAGCTCTGGGTTTGTTCCGGCTCTTCCTCTCTCATGAAATTGCTCAGGGAAATATGGTGGTACTCTCTTGATTTATGTTGATCCCTTCTGACCATTGAAATCCCCCTATTCTTTAGGAATTTTAGCAGCAGGTACATAGTTAACATTGTGCCTTTTAGAAGTGCTAGAGCTGGCTTGCCCAGTATCAAGTTATATGTGTTGTTGGCTTTCACCATGATGAACTCCATATTTATTCTTTCTCCTATTTCCTTTTCCTATAGTTACTGGTAGTAATATCATGCCTTCCGGCTAAACGGGTTCGTCTGTAAAATCTACCAGCGGTGTGTTTGTCTGCTTCAGGTTCTTCTTGGTATTTGAGTCCAACTTTTCAAAACAGTGCCAATACCTGATATTACTGATCTTCCTCCATCATTATATGCTCGGTGAAACCTAATGTCCATCACCCCACCGTCATCACCACTGCATCGCCACCAGCTGGTCTATCTTGTATAGGGTTTTCAGCTCCAAAGGATATCATTTCGTCTGCTCCCAACCTTTGGTCTTCTGATGTCACATGTGGCGTGATCCAGCATGATGCCTTTCTTTTGGACACCACGTTTCCTTTGATTAAGGCGTATATATCTGTGACCACCGTTGCAAAATTGTGATCCACCACGGTTTTCTCCTTAATCTCAGCCCTTGTTACTTTCTTTCCTTTGTTCAAATATCGTCACATGTCTGGTCACTTACCCTTACTTCGGTTGTCATGCAATTTTTCCTTCCTCCTGATCGGCTATCTCTGCCCGGCTTACTCTAGTAGTTTGCTTTATTGTAGGCTCTCGCATTCTTAGCCAAGTAGATGAACTATCCACGTTAGACGCAGCTCTCGATAACCTTCTTCAGGTGCATGCAGTCATCTGTGTCATGGCCATGGTCATCGTGGTAGTAAAAAAACTGGGTTTTGTCCCTCTTATGAGGGTTAGACTTCATCTTTGTGGGAGGCTGTAGGATATTCTTCTCGTCACCCGTGCCAGGATCTCCCTTACAATTTTGATGAGTTGGGTGAATTTCCCGTCAAAGCTTAACTTGTGGGTCTTGGTCTACTGATACTTTCTCTTAGACCTATCTCCTGCTGGCTCTATCTACTTATAGGTGTATTTTGAACCTGTTTTCTTCCTCCTCTTGTTAGCCTGGTTCGCCCTACTGAAGTTA
Source organism: Rubia balearica (assembly GCA_032355405.1). NCBI lineage: Eukaryota > Viridiplantae > Streptophyta > Magnoliopsida > Gentianales > Rubiaceae > Rubia > Rubia balearica. Next base: position 12,455,662 of record JAULKJ010000007.1, read on the forward strand.
CCCACTCTCTGCATCAGCTCGTCAATCGTCCTTTGGAGGTTCATGGTGCAGTCTCTCAGTAGCAACTCGTGTCTTAGGCTACTTATGAATGATATACCATGAATTGGTTGCTTATTTCTTCCACCTGGTTTGCTTCATCATTGAATCGCTCTCAATAGTCAAAGAGCATCTCCGCGGGCTTCTACCTTATGGCAAGAAACTTTGACTGCGTCCTATAAAACTTTATCATTTACAGGAGCTAGCTAAGAATATCTACTTCAGCTGGCCGAAGCTATCTATAGTTTGTCCTCGAGGTTTTTGAACTAGACCCTTGTTGCTGACATCGGCATAGCTGCGAACACCTTGCGGTATCACGAAGGTGGCCATGTTGGTGCAAAAGGTGTGGAAGTGGTCTTCCGGGTTAGTTTTTCCATTATAGTGCCCCAGAGTTATGGGTATTTTCAGCTTAAGGTCAGTTGTAAATAGCTGGATCCTCTTGGTAAGGGCGTACCTCTTCCTTCCTTCTTGGGGCACTTCTCCTGAAATCTCCCACTTTTTCCCATGAATATCGTTATTCCCCTTAGGTAGTGAGACGTAGCCAGTTTGTCAGTCATCTTCTACCTCATCCTTCTTGGTTCTAGGGTGACACTTTCTTACGGATGTGGCCAGGCTCCACATATGCCTTGTGGTGTTTGGGCTTATCTCATCTTGAACCTCCTTTTGTCGAGAGTCCCCATCTGCTTGCTCTTGGAAAATATTTGTTGGCATGACGTTGTGTTTCTAACTTGCTTCTCTGGTTCTCTCATTCTCCTTCATATTTCTCTTAGCATCCGCATCATTTCATTTTGCGAGGCCATGATGGTTTGCAAGATTTCTGACTCGTTCGCTAGCTCCAACACTAGCTGCAGTCGGTGACATTTCCCCGTGGGTAACCCGTCTCCCCGACATTTCTAATAAATAACCTAATCACTGGAAATCTACTATTATTCGAGAAAACACTGTGATCAAAGATAGAATTTGTAATGTTGCTCCCGTTCCTACTACTATGCTACCAAGAATGGTAGATAGTGGCAAGTACCGGGGTCGTCCATATATATTTTAGGTCATTTGTACCCTTGGTGACATATGAAAAATTGGTCAACTCTGGTCATTATCGGGCTCAAAGGAAATGATTGTTTTGCCCCTAAAAAATTAAAATTTAGAACCCAATTTTGGATTTTCGCCCCATATCTTGAATCCGTTCGAGTAATCCAACTCAGACGAGGGAAATTCACTGGAATTAGGGTTGGAAACAGGAACTAAATCTCACCCGGCCAAGTAGCGGATGAAGAGCTTCGAATCCTAGTCTAGATCACAATGTTTTTTAACTCAAAATTTTGGCAAGACATTTTTATATCGATTTGATGAAGGGTGAGCCACACTTTAGTGGAGGGTAAAATGGTCCTTAGCTTTTCAAAAATGAAGTAGAGGTTATTTTGGTAATTTTAATATTGGCCAACACCGAAAAATAATAGGTCAACATCGGACTCAGGCAGGAGGGATATGAATTTTTATGTCACAGCTAATCCAAGAGTATATGTGCACTTTTGAAAAATTGGGGGTACATGCGCACTAACCAAGAAACTGTGAGGTATGAATGTATTTTACCCAATAATTGAATTGATAAAGTTAACTGAAGGCTACCATAGATTAAAATTAAAAATACACAGACATTTTTAAATGAAAAGAGATTGATATCGTTTATATTCTTATTTATTTTTATTAATTTTATATTACGGTAAGCTATTTATATCTTTCAATATATTACCACATCAACACTAAAATAATACTTATTATAGCTCTTAATTTTAAATTTTAAACTATTTCATAATCATCATTTTTAAAAATATAATTACTAGAGTCCGTCTCTTGAAAAACGGTTTTTCCATAAACCATGGAAAGACCAAGGTTTAAAGTGTAAATTAGAAGAAATCAAAATAAAATTTTCGAGTTGCATGAATCGGGTTATAAACTTTATAACTACTACACGTTGCACAATAAAATTTTAATATTGTAACTAAGACCTTTTACCTTTTATTATTTCAAGTAAACCCCATTTTTCCATAATCCTATGGAAAGATGGTCTTTCCCAAAACTTTACCCTATACAATTAGTAAAATACACATTTTAAATCACTAAAATATGCAATTAATACTTGTGATCTGATATCAGGTGGGATTTATAACCACCACATATCCCGAGTTATATGAAATTTATATCTCAGATTTTTTTTTAAATTTATCTCATATTGCCACATACTCTCAGAATCACATCTCTCCAGTTTAATACTATAATAAATAAAAGGATTTTGCAGGTTAGAGATATCTTGTTTCTCTACTAGTGGCTATACATAAGTATTATATACAAGTTGGTTGGATTTACGTAAAGAAAATAAATAGATGGAATTAAATGCAGAAAGTAAAGTAGAATGAGTAGGTGCAATTGAAGAAATATTGGATAAAATTAGAAAGTGTGCCAATGAAAAAAATCTCATTAAGGTAAGTGTGCCACTAATAGAGAACCAGAGGGAGTATTTTTTTTACGAAAGTTAGCCCAATTCTTATATATTTATTTGTTTTGAACTATACGGTAAACTTATTATTTTACAGTTAATATAGTCAAATTTTGATCATATATTTATATAAAAAACAATATTATTATGTGTCACGTGGTTAAATTCATCATAATAAACAATTTTTAGTTACCAACATTTTATGCACCATTATTATATATATCAAGCGCCAAATATATTTATTGAAGATCACAGAATATATTTTTTGCAGTTTTGTCTGAGATGAAATAGTATCATAAACCAGCATTGAAATTCAAGCAAAAATACACATTATATAGACACATTTTGAATGTTTTTTATAACAATATTTGTGAGGGATTATTAATTATATAAATCATATAATACATAATGACAAATATGCATAAATTTTGCATTTATCCCATGTTCAGGGTAATATACGCTCTATAGTCATTCTTTTCCACCCTATTCTATTTACCATCCACATATAATTTAATTTAATTTATTATTTAGTTCAAAATTGTATACTACTAACTCTACCAGTAATGAAGAAATTATTTATGGAAGGTAAAGTTTTGTGAAAGACCATCTTTTTAATTAGAATAATAAAAAAATATACTAGTTGAAATATTAAAACTTTACTATGCAACGTACAATAGTTATAAGTTTTATGACCGATTAATGTAACCCAAAAATTTTATCTTCATTTATTATAACTTGCAGTTTAAATCTTAGTATTTCTATGATTTATAGAATTATCTCTTTGAAGAGACGAACTCTTAATCCAAATGAACAAAAAGTTTATAATACAAATATTTATAATATAGATAATTATTTGTTAAGCACTGAATTCACCACTATGCATACCATCTCTAATAAAACATATGTATTTAAAAAATGACACGAATTTTAAATTATTTAAAGTAATAACGAATGAGTGTGTCTTAGAATATTCATAATATTATTTTAATTTCAACACCTACTTACCACTAATTTCCTATAATAATTTTATTTTTTAAATAATTATCTCCGTGCCAACTTATTAGACAAAATCTTGCGAAAGACGGGGTTTAATTAGAATAATAAAAGGTAAAAGGTCTTAGTTGCAATATTAAAGTTTTATTATGAAACATTAATAGTTATAAAATTTATAACTCGGTTCATGCAACCCAAAAAATTTATCTTGATTTCTTCTAATTTAAACTTTAAACCTTGGTACCTTCTTTCAAGAGACGAACTCGCCAACTTATATACTCCCTCCGGTTCTTTAACATTGTCACACTTACTTTTGGCACAATAATTTAGAAAGGTATAATGAATGGTTGAGAATTTATTGAAATGGTAAAAAAGTAAAATGAGTGGATAAAAATAACCTAGAATTTTTCAAAAAAGGAAATATGTCAATATTAAAAAATCATCCAAAAAAAAGTGTGATAATGTTAAAGAACCGGAGGAAGTGAGACAGTTAAAAGTAATTGTGACATTTTATATGGGACAAAACAAAACTACGCAGTGCCCCATCAGCCATAACGATGAAACCAAGGCAGCAGTGGGTCAGTCTTCGGTTCCCTGCAACTGCCTCTATTAACATACTAACATACGTTTCTTCCCCCTCACTCCAATTTATATATACCCCCGCAACCAACATTCCTGCACACACTTACTGTGTGAACTCCATATCTGCAACAGCAAAAAGATCCATAGCCACTGGTAATGGAAAAAATGGCTCACTTTACCTTTTCATATTTTGGTCATTTGGGCTCCCAATTGTACTGGCAGTCAACTTTGGTGGGCGTTTTGAGGATTGAGGGATCATTTCTTCTTTGCATCGCCGTTTAGTGATAATATGATTGATGGTTGCTAAGGGAATTTCTTGTTTTTGTGCTTTTCGCTTTCATTTATTACTGCGACGAAAACAACGCTGCTGAATTTGCTTAGTTGATAGACTGAATGTGATGTTTTTATATGCTTAGCTTAGGATTCCCCTCACCTAACCCCGAGCCAGATGTCAATTTCCTATTTTTGTATTTATGTCAAGTAGCTGCAGCAAAAAGTAGATAAGGTATCCCATATAAATTCACGTGATCTTTCTTGGATTTTGTCCAGTGAAATGCTAAGCTGTTGATTAGCTCGAGGAGGGTCGATATGGAGCTGGGTTTTCCCCTGAATTTTCAGGTGTGGTTTGCTTTGGTAGTTCTGGTGCTGCTTGTTCGACAAAATGGCGTTGTTGGGGCGAATTCTAATTATCTGATCGGGCTCGGGAGCTATGACATCACTGGCCCTGCTGCGGATGTAAACATGATGGGGTATGCTGATACGGAGCAGATTGCTTCCGGGGTTCACTTCCGGCTGAGGTCTCGAGCTTTCATCGTAGCAGAACCGCAAGGGAACCGGGTTCTTTTTGTCAATCTTGATGCTTGTATGGCCTCCCAGATAGTGACCATTAAAGTTCTTGAAAGATTGAAAGCGAGGTAAATGAGCTCTCCCTTTTTGTCATAATTTTTAATGACATATTTGACCACTAGTTTGATGTTTAGAAAATACACATTACAACAAATCCAACTATGTCTCACGTGATGATATTATTGCTTGTATACCTAATGAATTTTAATATGATCAAATCAAACGTCTTGAAAAGGTTGACCAAAAAATGTTAAAGTAAACAGTGGGATGGAGGGAGTATGTTTGATCTGTTTTAGATGCTGTTATGTTTGTGATATATAGTTTTAGGTGGCTTAGTTGGGTGAATTTGTGATATTTCAGGTATGGAGATCTGTATACTGACAAGAATGTTGCTATTAGTGGCATTCACACACATGCTGGCCCTGGGGGTTATCTGCAATATGTTGTGTATATAGTAACATCATTAGGATTTGTACGCCAGTCGTTTGATGCTCTTGTTAATGGCATCGAACAAAGCATCATCCTAGCTCATGATAATCTGCGGCCTGGCTCGGTATTTATCAATACAGGTAAAGGAAGAGATTTTTACTTGATGTTTGTTATGGCTTGAGAAATAGTTTCACTTGAGAAATAAGAGATTGGGGTAACCTTAAATATATAGATTTACAGAAGTGGGAGAACAACAAAAAAAACAACCGTTAGATATTTTTGTCTTTTCTTCTTTGAATAACCGCTGCCACTACTGTAATTAAGAGGATGTGATCACTTGATATATTTGGAAAATACTCATTCCATTGATGTTAGGTGTCCTGATCTGTGCTTGTCTCCTGCTTCCTAAAGTTGCTCTCAAACCTAAATTTTGAGGTTGACCTTCTGTTTCAGCCTGAGGCATGTGTGAATTAAAGCAACCAAAAAAATTTAGATATGCAATCACTGAAATGAAATCGGTTGATGAACTTGTGGTTTGCTTCAGAGAGGTACAGAGTAAAGAAACATTGCTAAAGCTTGGTGTGTTTTAGTACTTCTGGTCTTTTTTTGCATCATTGGGGTGCAGTGGCATTAATCGTTTGGTTCTAATGAGAACAAAATGGAGAGGTTTCTAGAAAATAGCGTTTGGAACAAAATGGAGATTGGTGCAGGGGCATTAATCGTTTGTTATTCATAGTGTTTGAGATAAGATTATACCTGATATATTTTGCTATTGGGACTTGATGTTGGTGATGCTATGTTTAATGCTTGCAGCTTGCGCATAGAGCTGAAAGCAGATTATCTGCAACACGTTCGCTTTTAGCGTTGTGTTGGCATCAAAATTGTAGTTGTTCTGTAAGACTGTAACTTAGTCAACTATCTGAGGTTCACAATTACACTATTTGAAATCTTTCTCGTGCTAGTAACTTGGTTTCGGTTTGTTTTTCTTTTTCTCTTGTACCTCTTTTAGCATTTCCGGTGTTGCTAGACCTTCAACGATATGCAAAGCTTATTATACTCTGGCCTTCTATTGATGTTTTGAGGACATATCAATTGCTGATTATCAAATCTAATTTTCGATGCTATGGTCTCATCATCCTTTTAACTTTGAACACACAGGTCAACTTCTAGATGCTGGAGTCAACCGCAGTCCCAGTGCGTATCTAAATAATCCTGCCTCAGAACGCAATAAATACAAGTCTGATGTGGATAAAGAGATGACCCTTCTAAAGTTTGTAGATGATGAGTGGGGACCAGTTGGTAGCTTCAATTGGTTTGCAAC
>JAULKJ010000007.1:12635950-12650020 GCA_032355405.1 Rubia balearica
AATATAGGGTATTATTGTCTTTACATTTTTAGGTTTAATTTTAGGGGTATTTTTGTCTTTTATAATTTGGTCAATGCCAGAAAATAATGGGTCAATGCCAGAAAATAATGGGTCAATGCTTGAATAGTGTCAAAATGTTATATCGACACATCTGATGCAAAACATAGGGTTATAATAGCACTTTCAGATTTTACAGGGTCGTATTGGCACTTTTGTGAAATAATAGGGTCATTGGAGTATTTTGCCCCACAAAATAACATCACACTTCATTAGTTGGTTTTATAATATTTGATACACTTTTCTTTTTAATCTGTTTCTTTATATTGTCATATTTTCTTTTTTTATAAAATTAATTCATTCAATTTCATCCACTTATTTTACTTCTTTTTATAAACTCAATTCATCTAATCATTTAATTCACCGTAAATCGAAACATTTTATGTCAAAATAAAGCAGAATAGAGGGTGTATAAAGATCTTAATTAATCACACTTTTTATTTTCTGTAATTTTAATATGAAAACACAATATGTGCCTTCAAATTTAACAACGTGCATTTTTCTCATTTCTTTCCTCTTATTGAATTAACAAGTGTCCGGTCAAAAAAATTAACAAGTGCAACTGTAAGGGCATTTTAGCAAAGACTGGAATATCAGTCAGGCCGGCAAATATTGTCCAGATAAGTCAGTTGACTCAGTTGATCTTCTGTGCCGGACCTTTAATTTATCATAATCTGAATTTAAATGGAAGGAGAATGTAAAGTCCAGATTTATTTAATTGGCAATTTGTAGAAATTATGTAAATATGGAATGTTGAAACATCATAGAAGGAAAGTTCGGTGGAATAAGGCAGGAGAGAAGTAATATTTCGTCCAAATGGTTTTTGATTGGAGAATATATCAATTCCTATATTTATGAGATTGTATTAGATTTATGGAATTGGAATTGATATGGAATACTCAGCTATGGTATAGATGTGGATGAGATATTGATGATTCCTATCTCCAAGGGATTTGATTAAAATCATAATTTAAAATGGAGAAGAAATTCTACACGCACTTCAGATCTGACCATGTTCCAACATACTCAGAAGTTCAGGATTTGCCTCGTTTATTCGCCTCGTTTATGGATGTGTAATTTGAAACTTGAATTTTTTTTAAAGTGGGGATATATTTAAGATAATATTCTCTCAATTCCTACGTAAAGTTCTTATTTTCTCCTTTTGTCTATCCCAGCCAAAAGTTTCTATTTCTTATTTTGATTAAAATTTGACTAATTCATTCAAATCCCTCACTTTTCCTACCGTATCTGACCAGCTAATTTTTATTGGAATCAATTTATAGCACGCTTAAATTGTCGTTAGAAAAACCATTACAAACAGAGATTTTGATTGTGAACATATTGTACCAATCCTCTTTATAAAATAAGCAGCAAGAAAATAGGAAAACAACAGATAGATCGTATCACCTGAAAGTGTGGATCCAAAACATCTACGTATTAGCCAAACAAACGTTGTTCAAATTCTCACCCAACAAACCCTTTTGTGGTCACTCATGCAAAAACTACCCAAATTTTCTTCTTCCATTTTTCAGTTTTCCCCCTTCATTTCCCAGGGATGAAAAATTCCCATTTCTCCCACTTTTTTTATCACTTAAACACAAATCAGATTCTCAAACACATATCCCAGAATCAGAAATGGTGATTAACGGCAAGATAATTCGAGAATCCACTAAAAAAGTTGCCAAAATCTCCATGGAAATTTCCCTGGATTTCGCCAAAGCCCATCCTTACATTTCATCCACCACCATTTTCCTCCTGCTTCTGTACTTGTGTTTTCCAGGCCTGTTTTGGTTCATCGTTTGCTCAGCCGCTTTCATTTCGTTCGCAAAAATCTACATTAACATCAAGAATGCAAATGCGAAGATTTCCGGAAGAACAGATGACAAGAAGAGCGAAGCAAACTCATCATCATCCTCCAATACTTCGATCTCTACGAAGAAGCTTGTAAGAAACGACGCGCATGCTCGATCAGTCCGCCGGAGGAGACCCCGTGAGCTGCCGCCAGCGGAGGAGGAGGAGAAGAAGACAATTTGTTCATCAAATGTGATTGAAGAAGCGCCGAAAGTGATCCGCGAGGTGCAGGTAGAATTGGTTGCATCATCATCACCGCCGCGTGGACAAACCTCGCCGGCGCTGAACAGATGGCGGAGTTTGCGGATGAAGAAGTTTTCCTTCTCCGGGAAAGGCGACCTGGAAATCTCCGACAGCGACGAGGACGAGAGGGATAAGGAGGAGAACAAGAAGGCGGTGCAATGGAACGAGAACGACCAGAAGAATTTACAGGATCTCGGGCTGTCGGAGATCGAGAGAAACAAACGGCTAGAAAGCCTGATTGCTCGCCGGAGATCGAGGAAAATGTTCAGTCTCCAGGTCCGGCGATCTCTGATGAACATGGACAGATCGGAACCGTATAATCGGATGAACCCGATTCAGGTTCCCCGGAGCAATCATTTCAACCCGGAGAAACAGAATTCCGGGCAATTTTCTCCAATGCCGGGATCCGCGCCTTCTTTTTTCCGGCCGACGAACCCTTTCGATCTTCCCTACGATCCTCAGGAAGAAAAGCCGATTTTGACAGGAGGGAGTTTTCATCAGGAATTCGATGTGCTTTCCAAACACGAGAGTTTCAATCTCGGGACATATTGCCCTGGAGAAAAGTTGGTCCAGGATGATAGAGAAGAAGAAGAATCGCTCGATCTCCATGGCGATCATCCCTCCATTGTGCGAATCCGCGAAAACTTGAAAATGGTTCTTGGTTCTGAGGAATCTGACAAGATAATCGAAGTAGAATCATCGTCCGAGCAGCCTGATTTTAAGGATTGTGCCTGTGCATCAGCATCAGGTCGGCGTGCACCCCACCTGTCCCTGGATCTCACGCATAGCGCGAGCTCTTGTGATCTTAGGGAGATATCCGAGGAAATAGAAGGAAAGAAGAGCAATGGAGAGACTGAATCGGGTTCTTCTGAATCAGGCCGGCGTGCTCCCCACCCGTCCCTGGATCTCACGCACTGCGCCAGCTCTTGTGACCTCGGGGAAATCCCGGAGGGAGAAGAGAAAATGAGAAATGGAGGGGCTGCAGCCGAATCAGGCTCTTCCAACTCGGAAGAAGAGGATGAGGATGAGGAGGATGATGAGCCGGTTTCCAGGATCGACAAAGCTGCGATCCTGGAAACCCTGGCATCGCCATTGATGCAAAGGAACTTTTCTTTCAAGGAGGAGATTAGCAGGAATGAGAACAGAATGGAGGATCAGGACAGGTTTTTTTTTCCTCCGGAAGTGATGTATCATAAACAGAATGTTTCCATCGCTTCGGATTTGCAGGTTGAATGTTCGGAAATCGGGTCCTCCCCTCCTCTTTCACCCCATGGAGAAGAAGAGAGGATCGAGTCGAGATTGAGGGACATTCATGAGGTCAGAGAAGGCGATGATGCCATCGGGATCGAACTGTCGGGTGGACATATGTATAAGCCTGAGGCTGAGGAGGATGAGAAAATTATTCAAGAAAGCCATGATTCTAACATTAGTGATGATAATCTCCAAACATATGATCCTTTGGATATTCCAGCTCCTGAGGTCAGTTCACTTGTTGCTAGCTTTAAGTAGTATCGATTTCTTTCAAGAACAGAGTCGTGTTTTTGATACGAAAAGCAATATGAAATTTAAACCCTTTTTCGGGACAAAGGGAGCATTTTGTTCCATCAGGACACGTTGTTTTCAACTTAAGTGCAATTCAATTCAGTTGTTAACAGCTAATAGTATGTTTTACATTCAATTATTCAATTCAGTTAAAAATGAACATGGTTTTATATTTGATCATATGCCATCTTGAACAGGTGGTGAGCAGTCCAGTCTTAATAGAAGAATATCAAGCCATATTTCACCATCCTAATCAACCAGATGGGGCAAATTATACTGCTCAATCTTCACAAGATCAAGAAGCATCAGCCAGTGAGAGCATTCGGTTTCTGCCACGACCCATCGCGCAACATATAAATGTTGGCTCGCATTCATCCTCTCCAAGGTCCGTGTTGCAACCGAAGTTTTCCATGGATCACATCCACAGGTCACCATCAAACTTGAGCGAGGAGTTGCACGATGAGACGCAGGATTCGATTCCAGTGTCTCAAGGATTATCTCAAGTTAGTTCTGTCATTCCTAGTATCTTTTGCTAGGTTTAAGTCTGAGGAAACACATTCATTTGACCTCCAAATGTACCTTCCAATTTACAGGAGCATTCCAACCCGACATCAACGAGTCCCGAATCATCAGCAGAAGAAGAAACCAATTCCAGAATCCATGTACCTGAACCTGGAGGAAACATTCAGGCAGCATTAGAGAGTGATGCTGCTGATGAAATCAAGGAAGTTGACCACATTGCTTCCATGGTCACAAGGGTAACTCCTGATTCCTTAAATTTTCCGACAAATATCTTGTTGGGGATTGAGTTCAGTTATCATCACTGTTGAAATATTCCCACAATCCCACATCGCTTCCTTAAAACTAACCAAATCAAGATGGAATTACAAGATACATTAAAATTAAACAGGGTATCATCCTGATTTTCTCGTCGTAATAATAGTTTGTTACGGGATGATACAGGAGGAAGCGTTGCAGCCTCCTGGAATTGGAAGGCCTATTCAAGAAGACTGAAATGACATAGTTTTCGACAAAAATATGTAACCTGAACCGGTAGATCTTATTCATGTTTGCACATTGAACTCCATTAATTGTGGAAATGGATGATCGAAGGCATATGGTGTAAAAGAGGTAGAGATTAGGTAGCTAGGAAACATTGATCCTTGTCAACAACTGTGAACCTATTACTATGTAAAGATTGTTTCACAGGAGTAAATGGCGAAACTCCCCGCCCTCAAGGCTCCGTCGTTCTGCACCACGGGTTGATTACGGGAGGATTTTCTTATATTGCAGCTGTCGGGATTTGAATTGTAGTAGTGGAGTTTGGAGTATTTAATCCGACACCTAACCAGTTGACAAATCATATAGGTACATGAAAGACTGTTTCACAAAGTACTTGTGGAAGATTTTTGTTCAAGAGGCCTTTCCTAAGGCAATTTTGTGATTTATTTATGACTAAATTATTTTTTTGGTCCCCATCATACCATCTTTTACCATCTTTTGATCCCCGAGAGCAAAATCACGTTTGTTTAGTACCATACATATTCAAAGTGAAATTTTCGGTCCCCAAAACCATATTCTTGGTGGTTTTCATCTTTTGGTCCAAAAAAATATATTCCTTTTTATATGGTTAGGGGTATTTTTGTAATTTCACTTATTAAAATAGCAAAAATTGAAAAGAAAAATTGCAGAAATAGAAAAATCCGTCCGCCGCCGCCCCTTTCACCTGCCGGATTTTCCTTGCCGCAACACCTTTCACCGGTTCACAGCATCCTCGTCGCCCCCCTCGTTACCATCCAGCATCATCTTCACCAGTTCGTAGCACCTCGTCGCCATCCAGATTTTCCTCGCCGCCACCCTTTCATTGGTTCTAGGGTTCACCGCCTCAGGATGATTGGGTTATTAAGAAATGATGCTAGATCGGGAATCATCGCGGAGCAAGATTGGGGTTTGCCAGCGCTAGGGGTCGCTGGATGGCGTCAATCAGACGAGGTCAGCGGCGGTGATGGTGGCAGAGCGAGGTGGTGGATGCGTGTGATAGGCGCGTGTAATACACACGTCAAATGGAAGAAGAAGATGCGTGTGACTTACGTGGGACTGAGGCGGCGGCGTTTAACAGCAGCGGGATGCGGTTTAATTTTTGCTATTGTAATAAGTAAAATTACAAAAATACCCCCTAACCATGTATAAAGGAATATATTTCTTGGGGACCAAAAGATGAAAACCACCCAAAATCTGATTTTGGGGATCGAAAATTTCACTTTGAATAATGTAGGGTACTAAACAAATGTGACTTTACTCTCGGGGACCAAAAGATGGTAAAAGATGGTATGTTGGAGAAAAACAATTTAGTCTTTATTTATCACCCCCAAAATGTAGCATTGTGTGCCGCCATTTTTTAATTTTTTATTGATAATTTCTACTCTATTCATATATAGTGACTCCGTCTCTTGAAAGACGATCTTTCCATAAGTCATGGAAAGACCAAGGTTTAAAGTGTAAATTAGAAGAAATGAAGATAAAATTTTCGGGTTGCATGAACCGGGTTATAAATTTTATAACTACCAAATATTGCATAATAAAATTTTAATATTGCAACTAAAACCTTTTACTTTTTATTATTCTAATTAAACCCCGTCTTTCCATAAGTTTATGGAAAGACGGTATTTCCCAAAACTTTGCCTTGATTAAATAAGTAAAAATCAAAAAATTAAATATAAATGAGCACAAAATATTCCTCAATTAATTAATATGATAACACTAAGTATTGTTTTAATTAAGACAGTCTAAAGTTTGGATAGAGATCATTATTCAATTATTAAACATTACGATTAAGATGAAGTTCTTTTTAAAAAATTGCAAATAAATTCAGGAAAAATGAAATTTTGTGTTGATTTTTGAAGAAAGATATATATCTAAAGTTTAGACTGTCTCACTGAACACCGTCTCATTTTATAATAATTTCTATATTGTTTAATACGCAAGTAAATGAATGATGGCATTGAAGTGGTATTTTTTTTAAGAATAAAGAAGTGGTATTTTACTAAAGTATTTTACTGCATTGGCAGGATAAGGCAAAATTTTGGGAAAAATCATCTTTACATAAACTTATGGAAAGACGGGGTTTAATTAAAATAATAAAAGGTAAAACGTCTTAATTGCAATATTAAAATTTTATTATGCAATGTGTAGTAGTTATAAATTTTATAATCCGATTCATGCAACCCAAAAATTTATCTTCATTTCTTCTAATTTACACTTTAAATTTTGGTTTTTCCATATTTTTGGAAAAACCATCTTTCAAAGTACGGACTCATTCGTTAAAGCGAACAATAATTAAAATAATAGTAGGAACATTCATACTGCGTGTTTTTTAAAGAAAAGGAAAGTTATGAATTAGGCCTGTACATAATTTTATAAATATATTATTTTATTTTTAACTTAAGAATTAGGCAAACTCTTAATCTAAACTGTTTTTTATTGGTATATGAAAAGACGGAGTTGAATTAAAATTATAGAAAGACAAAATATTTTATTTGCAATATTAAAAATTTGTAATACATCGTGCAATAGTTTTGATCAGTTTATGACCCGATTAATGAAACGCGTAATTTTTACCTTGATTTCTTCTAATTTGCAGTTTAAACCTTGAACTTTCCATAACTTATGGAAAAACTGTATTTCAAGAGACGAATTCTAAGAATTATTTTAAAATTTTAAAAAATGTATATAAAATGTAAGACACAAAATGCAAAGTCTTGGGAAAAACAGTCTTTCCATAGGTTTATGGAAAGACGGGGTTTAATTGAAATAATAAAAGGTAAAAGGTCTTAGTTGCAATATTAAAATTTTTATTGTGTAACGTGTAGTAGTTATAAAGTTTATAACCCGATTCATACAAACCAAAAAATTTATTTTTATTTCTTCTAATTTAAACTTTAAACCTTGATTTTTCAATGACTTATGGATAGGCCGTCTTTCAAGAGACGAACTCAAAATATTATATCTCCGAAATCTCAAATTTTGATTTACATTTCTATGCATTGATTCATGTTAATTTTAGATTAAAATAACGATGTCTATTCAACATAAAAAAAATCTTAATACTATTTAACTTATTTTAATCTAAAATTTTAAATATATATATATATATATCATAATTTAACGTGAATAAATTTGATAAGATTATTACAAATAATATTATTTGATCAGAACAATTATGTGTTAAAAATAAAAATATATGATTTATTTTTTTAAAAAATCTTTGTTTAATTAAATAATAATTTTAACCTTTATATGAAATTATATATTTTTTTAAATAAATTATATGAAAAGTACTCTGATCCTCCTTATAATAAAATCGTGATTTCACACCTGATCACATGAAGCTCATCTCAATGTGTGGGACACTCTCGTATACTCCCTCTAATCCTCTATTTGTGTTTCTCTTTTAAATGACACTTTTTTTTTCTAAAAAAAAATGGAGTGGTGAAAGTTGAATTGGAAGACTCCCTCTATTTTTTTATTTATAACATCATAGGTTTAGATTATTGGGTTTGGGTGAAGAAAATGATTGATGAAATTGAATATAGAAAGTAAAAAGTAGGATGAGTGGATGAAATTAAAGGAATCTTGCCAAAAATGGAAAGTGTGCGATTTAAAAAAATCAAAATTAGGTAAGTGTGTCATTAATAGATAAACAAAGGGAGTATGGGTGAATAAAAAAATTCTAAAATTTACCAAAAGGGAAAGAAGAAAAAATAAAAGAGCCTCCCAAAATGAAAAGTGGAATATTATTAGAGGAAGGTGGGAGTATTTTCATTTGATCTGTTTCAGATCATTAAATTATGCTAATAATACTAGTTTTATTAATGTAATAGTATTAGACTATTAGTGTAATTTTTCAAGTAACTAAGCTCAATTTTTGTACTCCCTCTGTTCCAGTTTAAATTGCACAATCTACTATTTGACATTACTTCTTATCAAATATTGACCGCATAATTGAATAAATATGTAAGCAACAATATTATGGTATGTGATATTGTTGATTCATTGTAGTAAGTTGTTTCTAAATATCAACTTTTATTTGCCGTTATTATACATAGTTAAACATATTAACGGTTAAACATACATTTCTTGAATAACGTGAAAAGTATTCTATGCAGTTTCATTTGGGATAGAGGGAGTATGTATAGAGCTCAAACGACACGTCTAAATTCCACACAATAGGCCAAGAGACTTAACAAAGCTAGCTTCAGACAGACGAACTAACGGAAAGCAAATATTCGACCCACATCGTGAAATACACGGATTTTGGCCACTCAGATTGTCACGACCAGGAGATCGTGGTTATCCTATATAATCGGGAGATGGGTCATGCGACCACCGCAATGACCACAATCACCACATCTCGAATATCCAGCGCCACCTTTGTGGCCATAACTCGAAAATCTTATAATCAGAGGAAAAGTCAAGAGAGCAAGGTAAGTGACCAATTTCTAACATTGTATCCTCAAAAGAAAAATGTTGAGTTGAGCGTCACAGTTTTTACTACACGAAGCTGATCAACGTAAATAAGGCTATGGTGGAGAATCGACAAGATGATGAGGACAGAACACATCGAGACCACAAAATGAAGAAACACCGGGGATACAATGAGAAACCCAATGACTTCATGGTGGAAGAATATGTGGAACACTCGCTGTTCGCAGACGAGTTACAGAACATTGCGATGTTGAAAATTTTTAATCCACCACATCATGTTAAGGTTTACGATGGAACAATAGATTTAGAGTAGTTCCTGTAATCGTACCCCAAAAGCATGCGATTCTATGTTGTGGCCATTCAACACATGTGTAAGGCCGTCCCAATTTTCTTGGCGGGGACGACAATCACATGGTATGATAGTCTGCCCAAGGAAGTATCTAGACTTAGGCCCAATAGTCTAATAAGTTTATGGGTAGATTTTACCAAGAGTAGAAGTTCACAAAGACTTTCGCAGATCTAAGAAAGCATAGTGGGGTATCACAATCGCTATGTTAGAAAGCTTGCAGGTGAAAAACCCAACGTACCTAATGTCAATGGGATAATTTATTAACGGTATGTGATCAGGGAAGTTCTTAAAAATATTCACTGCCAACATTTATGATAATCCAAGAGACCTATAGAAAATGGTAGAGAAATTAGTTCGAATGATAAAGGCGAATACAAGAAGATAGAGAATGAGCGAGGAGAGAAAAGAGATGGGAAAGACGCAGGAAAAGGTATATGGCAAAAAAGAGGAAATGAACCCTGGAAATAAGAGGAAAAGACACCGCAAGTAGCAGGATAACATACTCAGGCACGCTATTGACGAAGTCAATGAAGAAATTCTTGAAATATCATTAAAAAATATGACTAGAACTTGCACCCATGAGAGCACCAGCTGATAAGAGATCAAAATATTGCAATTATAATTTCCCCAAATACCATGGTCATGACATGAAAAGCTACAACAACCTCCATATATACAGACTGGAGAGCAGCATCGCCAAAGGCGACTAACTCAGGAAAAAAAGTGGACTATGCGCCATCAAAGACAAATACCTATGGCGTAAAGAAAAGCCAAGGCGGGGCACAACCCCAATTGAAGAAAAAATAGAAAATGGCAGCAGAAATTGAAAAAGAAGCAGACACAATGGATTAAGGCATGGATAGGGTAATATTTTCTATCCATGGGTCATTAGAGCTTACTTCCAACAATGCTTGGAAACAAAGAGCAAGGTACTTGCCGCCACAGGAGCCTAGAGAGAAGAGATTGTATGTAAGTGACACCATTACATTCAGTGAGCAAGATCCGGTCCTAAATGTGATGCCACACAACGACCATTTGGTGATAATTGCTAATATAGGAAATTCCAAAGTATGTAGGGTCTTCATGGATGTTGGCACCGCACTAGAAGTTCTATTCATTGATTATTTTGACAAACTAGGATTCAAATGATCATATCTCAAGAAATTGATATCCACAATAATAGGATTTACAGTAAAATTTGAAATGCCCCTGGGAAACATACAAATGCGGGTAACTATTAGTCAAAAGAAGAGAGCATGCAAGGTCCTATGTGACTTCATCGTGCTGAACACCTCTAGCCCCTTTAACACCATTATTGAGTGGTCATTGATAAACATTGCAAAGGCTGTATGATCCTTGTATAACACTGTCATGAAATGTCCAGCCCCGACGGGAATCGCAAGGTCAGAAAAGACCAGCAGTGTGTGAGGTAATACATGACCATTGCAATGAAACTATCATCCATAAACAAGAGTCCCCTAGTGGTTCATTCAATCAACCAAGGACAACCCTCCAAAAATGATTACACCAGGATTTATATGGGAGAAGAGATGGAGCTCGTTGGCTCAATATAGGAAATATCTTACTAGAACAAGTCAAAAGTAAGGTGGTTTCTATGTCAAAACGATACATGAATGTGTCCAGGACACAGGATGTGTCAACCCCACCATTGCAACACACTCCCTCAACATCAATCCGCCGGTGAAACCCATTAGAAAAAAAAGTAACTAAGCTTTGCACATGATAGGAAACATGCGGTGGAGCTGGGGGTGAAAACTTTTGTACAAAAAGGAGGTAGTCCATCTAACGTGGATGGAAAACACAGTCATGGTCTGAAAGGCAGATGCAAGGTGAAGAATGTGTATCAATTACACTGACCTAAACCAACATTTCTCAAAGGATTGCTATCAAATGTTGATAATAGACCTACTAGTAAAGGAAATATTAGGGTATGAAGCCATAGGCTTCCTAGATGAATGCAAAGGATACCAAAAAATATTGATGAACCATTAGGAAGTAGAGAAAATTGCATTCAGAAGTGGTTTTAGCGCATTCTTCTATGTGAAAAGTCATTTTGACAAAATAAAAATATGGGAGCCACATACCAACATTGATGTGCTCAATTTATATCCTATTCTTAGTACATTTGAAGTCTCGTTTTGTAATAGGTTAGATAATTATTTGGAAAAGAATTGACAGTTTATCAATTAGAAGGTTAGAGTAATATCACATGTTTTTATATCCTAATTATTTTAATTATGAAGTTTTTTTAGAATTATTTTGAAGACCTCTCATGATTGAGCCATTGTTGAAGTGTTCGATGTCGTAGAGAAGGCGAGATTGTAGAGAGAAGACCATTTTCTTGAAAAAATGGTAGAAGCTTAAACATATATTGTGGTCCGCGAAGGAGGCCCTAAAGCCCACTTTTGTTCTTTTTTATTTTTCATTTCCTAGACTATAAATACCTCTTTTCTTCATTTATGAGGGACAAAATAGTCTGCATTTACTTCTTGTCATTTATCGCTATTTTACCATGAATTTTAGCTCTTTTGTTATGGGTTTTAGTTATCTAGGCTCGTGGACGCAATTTGTAAGCATTTCTATTATGAATTTATGAGATTTGGTTTATCCTATTTTGAGCTATTGATTATCAATTATATTTTGTGCTTTATTTTGTGATTAACGCATGATTTAGACTAGGATGCACAACTAGGTTATGACTGTGAGTTGATTACGTGTTAATATTTTATCAAACTCGGAAGACTTTGTCTCTTTGTTGATGTGACTATTATTGATGGGTTTTAGGCTTTAATTAGAGGGTGACAACTAATTATAATTTTCTATTCATGAAATCTCTTAGGCTTAGGATGAATTTACGTCTAGCACGAAGGCTGGTCCTCATAGTCGTTAGAAAATATAATTGTGCTATCTCTATGTTTCTCGTTCGTAGGATATTGTGTTAGTTGTTTTGGGTCTCCATATTTATAGCTATCCTAAAGGAATTCAATGATGCCGATCGTCTTGAGTGATTAGAGCGTAAGGGTTATTTTGTGGTGCCGATCGCCCATTCTAGCTTTAACCAAGGAGAGGTGAGAAACGTCTTCACTCGAAATGTGTTGACAAGTTCTCCAAAATATTTGGTCAATACATGATAATAATATAATTAATTGATGATCAAAAGATAACTAAAAATGTAAAAAAATTGCGCTCAAGACTCGTTGTAATTGTGTCTACATCTTTTGCGCTAGTTATTTGTTAAATTTAGTCAATTAAAGCAGTCGTAGTGTTTTCCTATACCAAAACACCTCATTGTGTCACCACACACTTGGAGTGACATCCTTGTGTGTTTTAACTACGTTTAATATTCGATAAAACCCCCTTTACTTCATGGACGACCCCGACTTGCCATTAACTACCATCTAGTAGTTAGCCGCATTTAAGGCCTAGTATCTTTGAGAGGCACAAAGACATCCTCCCAAATTTTTGCGCCACTGTCGGGGAAAAGATGTATTTTATTTAGTACTAGCTTAGTTTGTGTTTTCTTTTATTTGCATTTTTTTTGTATGTCGATAACGTTTGTTTGCTTTTGTGATTGTTTCTTTTAGATAGGGGTACTGATTTGCCCCTTAGTTTAGGGTCTATACTCGTACCAATAGTCAAGCACCCTTGCACTACAATCCCAGTATTTTAGATACATTTCGAAGAGCGAGGGGATGAGCACATTTTGCAAACCAAGGTACTCAACCACTGCCCGAAATAGTTACACCAACTATGGAAAAAGACAATAGGACCTTTAGGGAGCTCATGGCCTCCAACCTAGAAAACCGACCGCTTTGTATAATCTTCCCTCTACACCTGAATAAATGTCACTTGTGAGCTCAAATCCGAGATGATCTATTGTTTACCGACTTTCCACATAATAAATGGGGAGAATCCCAACAATCACTTGTACGATTTCCACATTGTGAGCACAAATGTGAAGCCACCCCGAATTTTGGAGGAAATCTAAGTGCGTTTCCTTTCTCTTTAAAGGATGTAGCCAAAAATTTATTAAACTACCTCTCTCTGGGAAGTATAATATGAAATTAAAGCAGCATTCAGTAAAGCAAAATCTTCATAACCTGAACTTAAAACATCATTCTGTAAAATTTAAACTGCATAACCTAAACTTTAAAAGCATGTCAAACTCAAAACTATACATCATAAGCTGAACTTAAAACATCATTGAGAAAACTTAAAACATCAACATATCAGTCCTATCAGAAAATCACAAATCAAATACATGAAATGATCGAAAATATAACCTAAAGCACGTAAGTGAAAGACACAGTACATGAGAAATCACACAGCAAAAGAACAATAGATGATTGGCCAGCATTGGAAAAAATGTAAGTGAAACATCAAGGAAAAACTATAAAACATCATGGCATATATTTAAGAACATAAAAAAACTTGAACAGTAACAATTTGCAATTAAATATGGAAATGAAATAAAAATTCCCGCCAAAACATAGAAACATGAAAAACCTTGAGACGATGCTCGT
>JAULKJ010000007.1:12667601-12678903 GCA_032355405.1 Rubia balearica
ATTTAATATATATTAGAGAGTAAACACATAATTTGATGTTTATTTTAGTGTTTTAGTGAAAAAACACTTAGGCAGTCTAGGCGGTCCTAGGCGGGCCTAGGCGGGATCCAGGCAGCCCAAACGCCTAATCGGACCGCCTAGCACTAGGCGAGGCGGAAGCCAGGCGCCCAGCGCCTAGGCACCGCCTAGGACCGATTTTTAGAACACTGGTTATGACAAAAGATCATAAGAATATGGGCAGTGATTGTTATATTGCACATTTTATAGTAAGGAATTTTTTTGGAGTAAATTGTTAAAATAACTTTAATTTTAGGCTGAAAGTGCCAATATAATCCTGCAATCTCAGAAAGTGTCAATCTAACCTTTGACTCCGCTAACTTTTTATTCAATGTTCATATGACCGAATTCTGTGGAAAAGACAATTTTGCCCATATCAAAAGAAAAGAAAAATAAAAAATGATAAAAGACTCATGTGCCCTCCTTTTTCTCCTTTCTTCATCCTCTTTCCCCCCTTTCTTCCTCATTTCTTCTGTTTCCTCCGTTTGACCCGCGAACCGTCATCATGGAGAGCTCCTCCTCCACCTTCACCGAAGCGAACGTCGCCAAAGCATCTCTCACCGGAGGCCGCGACCCAAACTTCGCCTTCACATACAATGATAGGAATTTCTCCCACCAAGTACTCCTGATCGAGGTCCTCGCTGACGGGGTTTGGGCAAGGCAGAGCAGGTTGCAGAGGCGGTGGCTGGTGGCAGGGGTATTATGGGGATAAAAATTTTAGCTTCTAGATCAAGGGTATTTTAGTCATTTCACTATTTCATCATTACCAGAATTGAGAGGTCAACGTTGGAATTAGGGACTTTGGGTATATCGGCATAAATTTTTTGAAAGTTAGGGTCAAATTGGCACATACAATAATTAGTTAAGGTCAAATTGACACTTTCTAAGATTGCAGGGTTATATTGACACTTTCAGTCTAAAGTAAGCGTTATAAATGTAAATAACCCATCATTGAAGACACTTCTCCAGAAAGTGTGCAAATACAAGCGAGACATCTCAAAATAGAAAATGTGCAAATATAAATGTGATGGAGAGAGTAATTAAGTTTCCCCATTACTATCACCATATGAGAAAACACCCTTTTAAAACGAGCAAATTTTCAAAACGGTACAAACCTTTGATAACTGAAGAGATCAGTCACTAAATAAAGTTTTAAAAATTATAAGAAGTAAACATACTCCCTTTGGGTGATACCATCTCACCGAATCTTTGTATTTAAAATATAAATAAAATGTTACTCCCTTTGTTTTGTTGTGTATAGCATACTTACTAGAAGTGGGTGTTTTTATTTTGTGTTTGGCACCCATTGAACATTTACCGAAAAAGGAAGGGCATAATTTTATTTTTACCATTTTATCCTCTTGATGTTTCAGAAATTACATCACCCAAACAAATAGTTGTGCTACTTGGGCTTAATTAGTCCAATAACCAAATGTTTTCCCTTTTTTCTAACACATGATTACCTACTTTCTTATTTTATGTCAAGTCTAATCCAAACTAAAAATGCAAAAGTCTAATACTATGCTATCACAAACAATAAAACAGAGGAGGTAGATAATTTTAAATAAAAATATATTATTTTCAATTAAAAGTGGATGCTTTTCAACTGTTTTCTCCTCTTAAAATCCCAATCAAGCCTGTTCATTGTAGAACATACATTTCCAACTAAATCAGAACGACTCATCTGGAGTATTATTATTACTTGCTCAAAAAATCATCAGCAATTATATCTTCTTCGATTTAAAAAAACAAAAACAAATCTTATCCGACCCAAATGATTAGCAGTTCAACAACAAAATTGAAAACAAAAAGGCAGTTGATATATTCCGTAGAAAATAAATATAAATTAAAAAAGAAGGTCAAAATCGGGTTCTCCCGGCAAATCCAACGGCCCACCTCACCTCTATCTCATCGCCACCATCCGATACAAATTCCTTCACCTTCGCTGCACCAATACCTTCATTTTCATGGATGATCCAATCATCGTCTCCTTCACCTAGGGTTCTGCTTCAGCTCTAGCTCAGCCATGGCCGCCGTAATCGAGCCGCTCCGGCCGATCATCCACCGCCAGATTTCTCTAAATTATTTCCCCCCAAATTTAAAGCACCCATGCAATCGTGCCTTCTTGTGTAACCTGACCCGGCGAACTGGGTCAATAATCGCCCCTAATCCTAGCCGGCTTCAATTTGGGGGGCTTTCCGGCAGGCACCGGGTCGTGATAGTCCGGGCGAAGAGCGATAAGGACTCCGCCGCAGATAAAACCGAGGCGGCTGCGGCGAAGCCTGCCTCGGAGAGCAGGAATAAGGCGGCTACGCCGGTTGCCGAGGGTCCGAGGAATGGGACCGGTTCTTCTTCGTCCCAGAGAGAGAGGAGGCAGGGGAAAGGGAACTGGTGGTGGTCGAAGGGGAATAATAGCAGTAGCTGGCGGTGGCAGCCGATAATTCAAGCTCAGGAGATTGGGGTTTTACTTCTGCAATTAGGGATAGTGATGTTCGTCATGCGGCTGCTCCGCCCCGGGCTTCCGTTGCCGGGGTCTGAGCCGCGAGCTCCGACGGCGTTTATGAGCGTTCCGTACAGTGAGTTTTTAAGCAAGATTAATAGTAATCAGGTGGAGAAGGTGGAGGTTGATGGGGTCCACATTATGTTCAAGCTGAAGGGGAGCGAACTCGGGAGCTTGGAGCCGGAGGTGAGTAGTAAGCTGCAAGAGTCGGAGGCCTTGCTGCGCAGCGTAGGCCCGACGAAGAGGGTTGTTTATACTACTACCAGGCCGACGGACATCAAGACTCCTTATGAGAAAATGCTCGAGAATGATGTTCAGTTTGGGTCCCCAGATAAGCGGTCTGGCGGGTTCATGAACTCTGCATTGGTAAGCAAAGCATTGTTATCTTTGATGGATTATGACTTGTTTGGCCAATGGCTGTTTGCTATGGCAATTAACTGTTTCATTATTGGTTATATTAGTTGTACTTGCTCTTATTGCCTAACAGTGGCACTTCACTTTTGGGCACATGGTTTGTTGAGAGACTAAATGTGTGTAGGAAAAATGAAGTAATGAACTCAGGGATGAGTGAAAGTAAGTGGTCAATTCTTGCCATAATAGAAAAGGGTCAAAATTTATGCCAATGTTAGGCAAACAAGGGAATAGTAAAATTAGGACTTCATAATTATGCTTGAGAAACATTTGTTATTGGTTAATAATTTTATTCAAAATAAAAATTACTAGTCTCTCTCTCGCCATCTCTTTTATTTTGGCTGAAAAATCTGGCTGTTCATATATACTTAGTCCTAAAATCTGAGACAGTTATGGGTCTGACACATTGCGTATGCTCTGCAGATTGCGATGTTCTATGTTGCTGTTCTTGCAGGCCTTCTTCATCGGTTCCCAGTTAATTTTTCTCAGGTTTCAGCCTCGGTTCCTGTTTCTGATTTTATGTAGTAGAGTGTGTTTAGAGCTCCTGTTATCCTGAATATGTTCTGTATCTGTTCAGCATACTGCTGGTCAACTAAGAACCCGCAAGTCTAGGGGCTCTGGTGGTGGAAAAGCTTCTGAACCAGGGGAGACAATTACTTTTGCAGATGTTGCTGGTGTTGATGAGGCTAAGGAAGAGCTAGAAGAAATTGTGGTATTGCAAACATTGTTCATATATGTATTTTGATCTTTTACAGATCCAAGAGTACTTATCGTGTCTTTTTTACTCTCTAGTGCTGCCATTAATAGATCTTATTCATATAGGAATTTCTGAGGAATCCAGAGAGGTATGTACGACTTGGTGCTCGTCCTCCTCGAGGTGTTCTCCTGGTATGTCTGAGTTTTGAAAGAACGTTACAAACCTTAATCATTGCTTTCTGTTTTCAATTTTGATGCGTAAAGCTTATGTCACCATGTGGTTCTCTTACAGGTGGGTCTACCTGGGACAGGTAAGACACTTTTAGCTAAGGCTGTTGCTGGGGAAGCTGACGTTCCCTTCATAAGCTGTTCAGCCAGTGAGTTTGTGGAATTATATGTTGGCATGGGAGCATCCCGTGTTAGGGACCTTTTTGCTCGAGCAAAGAAAGAGGCCCCTTCAATAATATTCATAGATGAGGTTTCACACATCCTCCTTCCTATAGTTGCTTTCGGCTTCACTCTGTGTCTTTATAATTTGAAGTATGTTTGTGAGTTGTTCTGGTCATAGTAGACTGACCACTTGCAATATTATCGAACTACAGATTGATGCTGTTGCAAAAAGTCGGGATAGCAGATTTCGCATTGTCAGCAATGATGAGAGAGAACAAACCTTGAACCAGTTGCTGACTGTGAGTTTTGACCATGGGGGTATTACTATACGCAGGGTGTATTAGATTTAGTGAGCGGGATTAATGGTTTGCAATGCACTGCAGGAGATGGATGGGTTTGACAGTAACTCTGCAGTTATAGTTCTAGGTGCAACCAACCGGCCTGATGTTTTGGATCCTGCTCTTAGGAGGCCAGGGAGGTTTGATCGGGTGGTTATGGTATGTGAACTGCTCCAGTGCATATTTTAGTACTTGGTCACTGACATTGACTTGACTCTTTCTTTAAAGAGGACCGATGTGGTGATGTAATGTAGTTTTAATTGCTTAGGTGGAAGCACCTGATAGGACAGGAAGAGAAGCAATTTTGAAAGTTCATATTGATAAGAAAGAGCTCCCGCTGGCAGAGGATGTTGCTGTTGGTGATATTGCTGCTATGACTACTGGTTTCACTGGGTAATTGTCTTCCTTCTTCTTGATTTACTAGGGAAAACATTCTAGTAGTTTTAGTTGAACACGTAAACCTTAAACACCATTTACATTATTTTATGTTTCCAGGGCAGATCTTGCAAACCTAGTTAATGAAGCTGCTCTGTTGGCTGGAAGAGAAACAAAATTGGTTGTGGAAAAGGTTGATTTTATTCATGCCGTGGAGAGGTCAATAGCGGTTAGTTTTTATTATCTTTTGCCATTTTCTCCGCATTGCTGATTTTATTCAAAGAGAAATTACTGTACCGGATGAAAAGTGTCTCTGCTTACATGTTATCTTTATCTTCGTCCCTGTTAGTAGGGTGTAGGGTACTGTATGTGCTAGCCGCAATTTGCATCTTTTGTTCTATTTCACTGTATTTCTTTTTTGAAACTCTATAGTATTTGTCTGTTTGAAGGTTTCATGTTCGAGTTCTAATGTTGCAGGGGATAGAAAGGAAGACTGCCAAATTGCAGGGCAGTGAAAAAGCTGTCGTTGCTCGACATGAAGCTGGCCATGCAGTTGTAGGAACTGCTGTAGCTAATCTTCTTCCTGGACAACCGCGGGTGGAGGTGAGTCTCCATCTGCAAGTTTATATTTCTATCCTTCTTTTTGGTCGGCTGTGAATGGCATATGTGGAGAGAGTCTTATTGTTTGTTGGTTTAAGTTTTAATTGTCAGTGAAGCTGTTCTTTACCTAGACTCTTGAGGTCTTTCAGAGCCCCAAACTTTTTGGGAGATTGGTGTTCTTGGCGACTGCCATTCTAGTGGGTTGGTTTGTATGTGTGGTTGCATCTTACACATGTAAATGTAGAAAGTACTGGGCAGATAACTAATTATATTATATGAATTGCAACAAATTCGAAGTACCAATCTCTTATGGTTGCAGACTTTTGAACCAAAGGACAACTGCATTCATTAGTCAATGCTATAACTGAGCATAATTTTATTTGAACAGACTATTCATTTCAGTATCTATTATAATCTCTGTAAACACCTATTCTACCACTTTCATGTTTATGGTTTCATCTAGTTTTGATTCATAAAGATGATGCAATTACATCAATAATTGAAGTCTCGTGAACGGTTTGTGCTTAACAGAAGCTGAGTATTTTGCCAAGATCGGGAGGGGCTTTGGGATTTACATACATTCCCCCCACTGCTGAGGACAGATATTTGCTCTTCATTGATGAATTACGTGGACGTTTGGTTACTCTTCTCGGTGGGCGAGCTGCTGAAGAGGTTATATATTCTGGACGTGTATCAACAGGTGCTCTTGATGATATACGGCGAGCGACTGACATGGCTTACAAGGCAGTTGCTGAATATGGTCTAAATGAGAACATAGGTCCTCTTTCTTTGGCAACTCTTTCGGGTGGAGGGATGGATGATTCTGGTGGATCCATGGGTTGGGGAAGGGATCAGGTACTCCTCATTTCTTTCCATTTGTCATCTTGTTTCATGTACTCCTAGCAGAAACTTGATGCATTTTCCTGTGTTAGGGGCAACTTGTTCAAATGGTACAAAAGGAGGTGAAAGAACTGCTACAATCTGCTCTAGAAGTAGCACTCTGTGTTGTACGTGCCAATCCCAGCGTTCTAGAGGGACTGGGTGCACAATTAGAAGGTAACTTGTCGAAGATGTCATTATCTATTTATTAAATCTATTTTGCTTGTTTTGTTTTGGAGAATGTTACCTTGAGTATTTTGACAAGTGGAAATTCAAAAAGGGCAAGTGTTAGTGACGACGTCACTTAAGGAGTGCTTTTATAGTGTTTGAATTTGAAAGGAGAGCGGTTTTAAAATTTTGAGACACGGTGTCTATAATGGAGACTACATCTGTGATTGTTATTATATAAGATATCAGAGAGGCCTTCATCTTTTTTTCTTTTGTTCTTTAGGAGATGAAAAAGTTGAAGGAGAAGAGCTACAAAAATGGTTGAAATTAGTCGTTGCTCCAGCAGAGCTCACATATTTCGTCAGAGGCAAGCAAGGGTCAATTCTTCCTCTCCAATCTGGTCCTTTATGACAGTAATTCTCATCAAATGACCATTCACACGAACTAAGGGGAACATGCATCAGCTTTTGGATTATGTGTTTCCCTCGTGAAATTCTACTTCTTTGAAATGCTATGATGTCGAGCGTATACATATCTTGCAGCTCGGGTTGAAGTCAGGCGAGCTACTTGGCACTGTTCTATACCATGGTTTGTGGACTTGATGGCTTGAGTGAAAGGCCACACGAAAAATGGTCTAATGGCGCTAGAGAAAAGGGAGACGGAATCTTACTCTTGGTAGATAGTTGATGCCATTGCCCCACCCCAAACCACGATTTGTACATGTATTTAATCCCTCATCCGATGTTAACTATACACCCTTGTATACCTAATCACAGTAGGGCTGGTTCCACACGAGCTATCTTGATGTTACTGGGCTTGATTCTGTAATCTGAGTACATAAAATGTAACCCTTTTTCACACAAGTTATAACGGCGTGCTGTATATGTAAATGTCAAGTTTGTATTACATCATAGCCTTCAATATTTAAAATAGCTTTTGTCAATAATCATATGATTAATCATAATTATGAAGAATTCCTGAATGTTCAAATGGACAAACTTTGGCAGATCATAATCACATCTGATCACAAAAATGGCCAATTACTAACTACAAGAAGAATTTTACAGCAAATGGAGATGTTTCATTAAACCTTGGACCTATTTCCGCTACGGTGTAAGTTCAATTGCATCATTCCGCATTCCCATCTCCATCAGTTCCATTATGCAGTGTCATTTCCGCCAGCTCCTGAAAACAACTCGAGGGTCAAATATGATCGGAACCTTAAACATGTAAGGAGGCATTCATGAATGAGAACAAGGCCAGCAAAACTGCTATCATTTTCAAAACACATAACTCAATCCATTCCCCGATGGATACGCTATATGGGTTACTCAATCTAACTATTAATAGTGTTATGAATGATACATGGCACACAGCAACTACAACCACCTAGGTTTCACTAAGCATGTACACATGGAAACTTAAGGTCCTCATTTGTCGTGGCAAAATAAGAGTTGCGGAAATGAAGACACACAAGCAACTGAACAAAGTGAGACTCTAAAACATGACTTCCTACGGCTAAGTAATAAAAAAAATTCCAAATGAAAAAAAAAGAAGATGTATTTGTGAGGTTAGTTATACGGATCATCACTCATCATTCAGTCTTTGGAGATTTTCCCCTTCCCCGCATAATTTGAATATTTGATGTTAGACCGAATCCCTATTTTCTAGACTTCTTATAGTGGAATCTACAGAAATTCACCCCACACAGAGCATAATTGCCTTCAACAAATTCTTACAGAGTCCAAAGTAAGACACAGTTTGAATCCAACAACAATGTATAATGACAATGAGGAAGTTCAAAATGTAAGTATATCATCAAGTAACAAAAATGCACATTATTGCACCAAAACATAAGCAAATTCCACATCTGCAAAATCACAAGTAATGGATAGTCTCTAACCTTCCTCCTCCCCTTGTTGTGCTGCTTGTGTTTCTCCTTCTTCTTCTTCAAACTCATCATCAGTATCAATGTAACCCAATCCGTACCGTTGATTCAAGAACTCGACTGCTTCTTTAGTAAACACCAATTTCTCAGCATCCAGAATGTCAAACAAGTTCAATGTCCTCGGAGTCAGCATCTTTAGAGTCCCGATATTCCGACATGAACGGACCACATTCTCCGTAACCTCAGTCATCAAGAACATCGCCTTCTCCTTAGGGTCCAAACCCAATCTCTTCATCAGAGCAATGAACTCCTTCGTTTTCGGCTTTTCGAACTTATCCACGAAATCCTCCACAACCAGAGCATTCTCCACCGCACTGTTCAAGGCGGTGGAAATCGCGAGCCTCTTTTCCTTCCTATTGATCTTCACCGACCAGTCTTTAGGCTTGGGCCCGAAAATCACGCCTCCGCCGGGCCGGAGCGGGGTTCGGTTCGACCCTCGCCTGGCCCGGCCCGTTTTCTTCTGCGGGTAGGGTTTGATCCCTCCTCCGCGGACCTCCGCGCGGGTGAGGGTGGAGGCGGTCCCCCGGCGGCGGTTGCGGAGGTCGGTGATGATCCCGCGGTGGACGACGGCGCGTGCGGTTTCCGGCGGCGCGGACTTGAGGTTGAGCGTGGCGGACCCCACCTGGGTGCCTTCGAAGGATAGGACCGGAAGCTCTGCGAGCTTGGCGCGCACCGCAAATTTGGGGGACTTGAAGGAGAGCTTGGAGGGCTGCGGCGGCAGGGGGAGGTGGCGGGAGGAGGAGGAGGAGGAGGAGAGGAAGACGGTGGAGAAGAAGAAGGATAGGGAGGAGGACGGCATCGCAGTGGCGAACATTTTTGGGTTTCCCGGCGGGTCGGAAAATTGGCTCTACACTGTCACTCTGTGTGTGAGTGTGCGTTTTATCCACACAGTCTATCCGTTTGTTCTCGGAGTTTTTTCATTTTAGTAGTGGTTACTGATGTAGTTGATGAAAGAGAGAAACAAAGCGTTACTGATCGGCGCGACTTCTGGCCCGAAAGCGTCAGAGTTCAGCGCTTTTAATTAAAACCATATCAATGAGTTTGTTTTTGCGGGAAAGCTAAATCTTCAAATGTGCAAAAACTTGGATCTCAGAAATTTAAGTAACTAATTGAGAATGTATATGTCCAAAAACTCCTACGAGTATTTTTATTTCGACTTGTTTGAGAAATTCGCCAATATTGAAGTTGTAGATTTAATTTAGAAAAAAGTAATATGGTACTCTCTCTCAATTCAAGCTGCACACTTTGACTTTCACCAGTTGATTAAAAAATATTTGATCATTAATATCTTTTAAGGTAATTAAAACTTAAAAAAAGTTGATATTCTGAAAATATATGTTATAACGAATCAAACAAGGTATCACTCAATAATATTTATACTTATACACCTATTCAATTTTATGGTCAAAGTTAAGAAGTTTTGACTAAATGAATAGTTAAATTGAAGGTTGAATTGGGACAGAGGGATGAAATTATGTTATGGAATTGACTAGTCTCTTATAAGATCCCATGACAGCTCTTTCCAGTTACTTTACAATGTCATTTCTAAGAGGTGATGCAGCATCATGACATAGCAAGTCCACCTCAGATAATGCTTCTCAACGAAGGTAATAATAGGTTTTTTCTTCTTTTTCTTATAAGAGAAAATCCCCCTTTCCAACGACAAATGTTATTGTAAAAATATGAATACTCATAGTAAGAATTTTACAACTGACCCGTCCCTGTTGTATGGGGTTGTAAGAAGGTTCGTTGTAAATAATTCTCTAATCAGCTCAATTTTCCCGTTGTAATTAATCATTTACAACAGGAATATTACCATTTGTAGTTAGGCTATTACAATGGTAATGTACATTATTACAGCCATCTTTTCCATTGTAAATGAGTTTTTATGACAGTCGGTGCTGTATAGATGCAACTTCCCTAAAATGTTATAACTATATTTTCTCTCCAAATCCCGTTGTAAAAACACATTTACAATGAGAAAATATGTGAATGAACTTATCCAACTAATTCATTAACCAAATTGTATCCACAACTTTCAAATATTTTGTTTCCCCCTAATTATACAAATCTAAAAACTAGCCAGCAAAGCACATCATTAATTCATGAAAGTACGTATTACGTAGTTTAAAATCCTAAAGCTAGCTATAGAACACAAGCCCCCGAGTTTTAGCATCTGAAATTGCCCCTTTTCTCTTCGTTGTGTATCAACAAAAAGAATTGCAAACAAATTAAAATAGAAAGAAACATTAGAGTGTTTCAACAAAATATTGGGTTTCATGAGGAGCAGTAGGTAGCCAAAAACATGTCACTCTCTGAATACTTAAAAATCTGTAACTTTGTGTGTTTCAAGGAGTCCAACATGTCCAAATTTCAAGCGTAATACTAGACAATTCTCTCTTCTCTCTCCTACTTTACCCTTTATTTTCACCGGTAATGTCCATATTCCACCGGATTCCTCCTCTGGGCATGGCGGATGCGCCGGCTGCCAACACCGGAAGCACCAATATTTATCTTGCCACTGATCATTTTGCTCCTCCTTTGGACTCCTTTTGTCCTTTGTGTTTATCTGATCAGCTGTTGAATAAATCTCCTTCGCTCAAATATGAAATTGTTCCAATATGACTTTATTTTTTGTTATTTCGTAGATTTGTTAAGGTTATGACAAAATCAAAAGCATCGAATGAACTTCCTTCGGTTAAAACCGATAAGATTGAGGGTGATGTTGCTCATGTGTCCTAGCATTCTGCTAATTACTGAAATGGTAATGGATTTTTGTTTAATTTAGCCCCAGCTAGCTATATTGTCAGAGCAGTCAATTAGCATTATTCTAATTAGCAGTCAATTAGCAGAATGCTAGGACACTTAAAAAATAGCAGAAAATCTAGGAAAACCTAAGTAAGTTGTACGACATTGATAACATCAATTATGTCTTACAGA
>JAULKJ010000007.1:12775113-12789466 GCA_032355405.1 Rubia balearica
ATCGAACAGAATGATCTGCTGACCTGAAATAACATTATTCATCCAAGAAACATTGAGCTCCACCTTTAAAGTGACTTCTCAATTGTATTATGCTCATCCTAGGATGATATATATCACACCTACAATCTTATCTGTAAGTGAACAACAATTTTCTCCATTAGTTCTTTAACTTCTTACAAGTCACAAACTCTATTAGCACTTTTTCTTCCTGTAACTTAATGAGCTCAAACTTGCATTATTGACAGCCTATCTCACAAGAAATTACAAACGCCCAAGCTTCAAAGCATGTCAATGTTATTCTATACGCAATTTGTAGAATCATGTTATGTACAATGTTTTGACATCTACTGGTGAACCAAATAAATCTAGAGAGCAACAAAATGTTCAAGATATGAGACTCATTAGCGCATACCCAGTCAGAATCAAGTTTTGATCATGAGGATTCCAATCAACACAGTGGAGATCAGCGTTATGTGCTCTTTCAACCTATATAAGCATTGCATAACAGAGTTTCAGATCACCAGGAATTAGTAAATTAGCATAATATATAGAGCTTTTGCAAATTATTCAATCAAATGTAATACATGTATGAAGAAGTAAATTTACTAGGATGTGAAAAAGTTGTATTTCACAGGGCAAGTGGTAGGCTGGTCATCATTTTAAAAACAATAGATAAACAATATTACACAACTAGACCACCCATTTAAATACTGCAATTATGGGGACATTTCTGTTTAGCCCAAAACCATTTCCTCCCAGTTCCCAATCATAAATGCAATCATGCCCTCAAATAGTTCCATAAAAAGGATACTAAAAATCTTTAGACATATCTGGAACTAGCAGGAAAACATGATTTTTAAAAACAAGCACACGAGAAATTTCATATAATGAAATTCTTTGAACCATACCCGGGCCTCAACTATCTATTCGATGTTTCAAACACACACAAAAAAAGAAAAAACTTTGTTCCATGAAGAGCAAGAAGTCACCACAGCTCTCCATTACTTAGAGCTAGCACACGTTGTTTTACAAGTGTCACAAGCAACAGAAGAGCTAACTTTTTAGTAGCTGGAAAGCTAATAAACAAGATCCGCCAAGAGAGAAGCCGGGTCCTCAAATTATGGAAACAAATAAGTTCCAACCAACCTTCAAAATTGGATTATTTCCCACCCGAGCATCCCATAATATCAGGCAAGAATCATCGCCAACACTGCAAAACTCCTGTGAACTGAACAGAAGTTCCAGTGTGTATTAATGTCAAGTGTCTTCTCATTAAGTCAAAAGAAAAGCACTGTAAAATATTTTGCTGCACTGTAAACCATAAGCAAGGAAGGGACTCGTCTCAAACCATTTCAGATGCCAGCATCTTCAAAAATAAAATACAATAATAACTACTAAGATTTTGAACCATAGTCCTTAGGGCAGTCAGAGAAACAACCTGTTCCCAGTTCTAAGAGATTAATTATTATTACAACTAATGGCGTACAGCATCCATGCACGACAACAATAAGATAAGGTACTTTCTTTTCATAACTATTTATCATCCTCAGATCCACCAAAACTTCAGTTTCCTTCTTGTACTGCAGTCAAGGCGGATGTCAGCTAGGACCAGAACCTAAGAGCAGGACACATCTTAAGGAACTAAATTGGTAATTCAGACTATATGCGTCGTCTTATATGTCCTATACAATAAAAGATTACCTTGATGGGCAAAATTGCACGTCTTCGACAGTATCTTCATGCCCCTCAAAGATTCCCCGTGGCCCAACAGAGGAATTATTGGCGGTTTTAATTATTGACCCAGCATTACCCGCTGCCTTAGATCCATCAGTGGCAGCTGCAGAAGTGTGATCTTGAATACTCCAGAGGACAACAAGCTTATCCTTCCCTGAGAAAAGACATGTAACAAATGATGAAAGCCAAAAGGGTGATAACTATTATCCAGAACATCATGTCCAAAAAGTGGGGAAGTAAGCAAAAAAAATATTCTACAATACATTTATTTATATTTAATATATGTATGTGGTTGTTGCTTGAGTGCTATAGCTTATGAATGTATGCTAAAGAGGAGAGCCGCTTAAAAGCGATTTGTTGATTGCCCTATTAGTTTTAAGGGTACCCATGGACACCCTTTATCATTTAAGCACTACTACACCGTACATAAATTAATTGTTAGGTGTAGAAACAATCAAGTAGTAAGAGAGTAATTTTTTTCAAATAAAAATACATTGTGATTCTAATTATTTATATTTTAAAATTCTTCTACGATTTTTGAACATATTACAATATTTTACAAAAAGAAGAAATTGCAAATTTGCAATCCATATTGCTATCAAACAGGTGCCATATTGAAATTACATCATGCTGCCATTCCCATTATTACAGCAGAGGGATAGAACTGCTCGAATATCCATTTGAGTTTTCTGCGGGTAATGTTGATAGCCCAATTAGGGATGCCTTCATGGGTACCCTAAAGCCCTCCCATAGCCCTAACACGCCCAAGGTCATTCTGTTAATGGACGGTATATTGTTCAAAAATCCCTGTGGGTATAAGGGGGGGTTTGGGGGTGCCCATCTGAGGAACAGTATGTATCCACAGCCTTGATACCCAAGTGAACGAAAAAATAATGTTTTGAAATAGATGACAAAGGAAGAATGCGATTCAAACCTCCAGACAGCACAAAGGGCTCTGTTGGGCACATTGCAAGGGCAAATTCGGCATTATCCTTGTGCCCGGACAATACCTGCCAAGAAGGTATCTCTCATGATTCAAGTGAAACAGAAAATATGTGATTAAAAAGGAAATCCTGGTACGCAGAAGGTCAAGTTGTAATTCTCCACAAGGCAGTTTCCGAGACTCAAACTCATAATCAATGAGCTAAGAATACTGTCTTAAAAACATTTTTATACTAGAGCCACTGAAAACAAATGCCGGAATCACTTCCATTATAGCTATGATAAGAACAAGTACTGAGATATCAAGGTCCCATTTGAGAACATTTTGACCAAGAAAACACAAATAGAGACACAAGGAAGACAGTCAAGCATCGTTGAAATATAGATGGATGTGACTCATCGTGAGTATAAGGAAACAAGAAGACGCCAAGCTGCATTTACAATAACAAAGATCATAAAAAAGAAATGGCTTGAGTTATGACACAACTTGGGGGACTAGGCAAGAAAATACACACCAAATCGGGACGAGAGTTCGCTGACCCAATAGAAGCATTCCGATTTGGTTGGGCTTCAACATCCCAGATGAATACCTGCATTTATACCCATCAAAATGGTTAGAATATTATTGAATTCTTCAAAAACAAGTTGAACACTAATTGTTCACTTACGTCAGGGGAGTCAGTGTGCGTTGCAATAATGTTCTTGTTCTGTGGAAGCTCCCTGATTCGGTTAACCTACAGCATGATTGTGTAATACCAAAGCATGAAGTTAACAGCATGTGCCATTAAAAAAGAGTTGCAATATATCATGCATAAACTTATTAGATATACGATACTATGAGAAAAATAATCCAATGCAATTATCAAATTCCCGTGGTTCAATTGATAGTTTTACAGCTTCCAGTGGAATCACAGCATCTGATTACCACTTGTAGAACCTTTGACAGCCTATCAAAAATCAACTCAAGAAACTCCAGATAACTTCAGCTTTCTGATTTATAGAGCTCTGTACAGGTGGGTGGGTGGGTCTGGGGAGGCATGTTGAAACTATAGAATGCATTGCCATAAACCATAAAATGCATTACTAATTTATACCTCTCCTGGATGTATGATGGTCTTGTACTTTCGGACAAATGGAGATCGTGCCTCCTCATGAAACTAGACGTCAAACAAACAACACAATAAGCATGTGGGAAATGTTACTTGTCTGCCAAAATCGATAATCAAGATTGCAACAAAAATTAGATTTACATTGGCTATGTGACCTTCTGCAGCAACACGAGGCTTGACAATATCACAGTTTGCTATTATCAGAATGTTAGGCACTGTTTGATCGGTCTGCAGGAAAAAGAAGAGCAACCATGAGATATTATCATTAATACGCTTGTGAGGTAAACATTTCCACAGATACCACAATTCTTCCTCATCAGAGATTAACAGGTATCAAAGACATGTTGGACAATAGCCCTAACATAAAAGGTAAGAGAAATGCACGTGCGACATTACAAAGCCTGAGCATATGACAAAGAACATACTTGTTCAGAGAGGTAAAGGCGCTGCCGACTCCTGGATTTTCCCTGCTCGATAACAGGACCCCAACTAACGGATCAAAAAATTTTAAAAAAAAAGGTTTTAGCTGCATAATCCATACATCAACAGCAGCAAAAGCCTAGCCCAGCGTAAAATGACCAAAAACCCCAATCCTCCATGCATCATAAACCCTAGGAAACATCCCGCACATTCTACCAACAGCTGTAAACAAAAAATCAGCGTACCGGCAGGAAAGCGAAGGCCAGACGAGGTTGTGGTTAGCAAGCCAGTCGTAGAGGACGGGAACAAGAGATTTCCACTGCGTGTACTTCTCGTCGACGGCAAGGTTGCTGCGTTTGTCGGCAGCGGCCTTCATCCTGGGAGTAGCTACGGTCAGGGCGGAGGAGGCCTCTCGGTCGGGGTCGGCCTTGGGCTTGGTGTGGGAGCCCTTCGGTCGGCCGCGCTTCTTCGGGTGGCTCGTCGGAGTAGGTGTCGCCGACGAAAAAAATAGAAAATAGGACGACGAAATACGAAAAAGGAGAAACGTGGAAGCAGGAGGAAGAGAAGATAAGTGGTAAGCATGAAGGAAAGAGAGAAGATGATGAGGAAACAGGCGGAAGGAAAAAATGGTCAAAACGCTGCGTTTTTAGCGAAAGTTTTGCAAGGGAAAAACACTGTAGAACTTGGATTGTCTGTTTTTTTAACTAGGTGTCTCCGGCCCGCGCCATGTGCAGGCTGTCGAATTTGAGAAAAAATGGTATTTTTTTGGTCAATTTATATGCTGATATTCCTTAAATTTAAACCGCCAAAAACATAATGTAACTTTTGTTATAACACTCAATGTTCGTTTGCAGATGACAAAACAAACAACATTAAGGTAAAACATGTAAAGATCTTTTAGCTATTCCTGGGAACCTCGAACTCACTGGCGCCAAGGAATAGTTTACCTTCCACTGATGGTTCTTTGAACATAACGGCCACGCTCGATAGATCTTTCACCACCGTATTTCTCTTCATCTGTATTGAGGATGATCTGCAAAAAGGTTACATTTACTCGTGTGAATCGTAGGTGTAAAAAGTGTAACTGATATTTAGGGCAAGTGCAATGGAGAACTCTTAATATTAAGAGACCTTTTTAGAGTCCCCCAACTCTCACAAAGAGTCCCGGCAAGAACCAGGCCAAGAGGCCAAAGTCACTGACACGCCCAGCAGGGCAAGAGCCCAGTTTGTCAGGTAAAAGGCTGACCTTGCGTCAGTCAAGCAAAAAGATGACCTTGGTAATGTAATTTTTCATTCAAAATTTCGGTCAAAAAATTTGCTTTTATCATTTATTATAAACCTTTTTTCTAAGATTTTTTTATTGAAACTAAAAAAAAAGAACCAAACACATTAATTATTAAATCAGTTTTTGGAAAACAAAATTTATTCAAATATTATAATGTATTCTTAAATTTGACATTCACCTTATTTTGGATGGCTAAATTTATTTAGATTAAATGTTAGTAATAAAATTAATGAGTAGGATAGAGAAAATCAAGTGGGCTCCATGAATAGTGCAGAGTGGTCTCTTACCACTGTGGAGGGAAAAAAGGTGGTCTCTTAGAGTTAGGTGGAAGAGAGAGATTGAGAAAAATAATATATTTAATTGGTAAGAGACTACTAGCGGTCTCTACCACTGCACATGACCTAAGTTCAATGCCTATGTGTTTCTTTCCTAAATTCGTAGCTCTTTTTGTATAAAGGAGTGAGGGGTACAACACTAGGACTTCCCAGGGGGCCACCCATCCTAGTACCACTCTCGCCCAAGCACGCTTAACTTCGGAGTTCTGATGGAATCCGGTGCATTAGTGCTGGTATGATCGTACCCTTTTTTTTCGAGATGCATGTTTACTTTAGCAACATCTAAACTTAGCCTTTTAACGGCTTTTAACACGCAAGCTAAGTTTTCGCCATTGATTACTAGTTGAGCCTAAAGAATGAAATTAGATGATAATCTCTAGAGATTTTTCTTCTACTTCCTTTAGCGTAACTTTCTTTTGTAGCCATGTATGTCACGTATATTCTGCTTTATTTCTTTTGTTTTGAACTCTCACGTTATAAATGTTCTTTAAGAAAACAGAAGATATAAATTATCAGACTTGTAAAGTCGGTTAGAATGTTTCAAATTAACCACCTTTTTAAACATCAAGTTGTTCATTAAAGAATTCAAGAATTAAACCTCCAAATTCCACCACCTCAGCCCACCGACAATCACCAATCTTCCGCCGTGGGGCCCCGGCTGAGGTGGGCCAAAAAGTCCGGCGCTTCATCATTGATGGTTTCCATTTTTCCTAAGCAGTTCCCATTTTTCTTTCGGTTCCTACAAACACATTCTTTTTTCTTGTAATGGTATCTGCTGCTGCTATTCCTAGTCCCCCACCACTTTGTCTTGTGTCTTTGTCTCTGACAAAATTCATAATTATTTTGGACATCAAGACTTAATCATCAAACCCCGGATAAGTTTGACCTTCTTTTTGTCTTGATATTGGCTAGTTTTGCTGTCTGAAATTGACCTTTTTCTGAGAAAATAAGGTACTTGTTTGAATCAATTGTTTCAAAAGGCTATGGCGAATTACAATGTTAATGTTGATCCAGTATTTAGAGGAGTTGGAGCCAACCCGTATCCTTATTTACACTTATGGGGTTTTGGTTGTGAAGTTGCTATTAATTCTTCAACTTTATTTATCTGTTCCTTTATTGCATCCTCAAGAAGACACGTTTTTGTTTGAATCTGCTTTGCTGGATTGTTTGATATTGGTTTTGGAAGATGTCATTGTCTTAGTTGGCCTTAACTTTGTTTTGAATTTAGTGGTCTGGAAACTTGGTGCGTAGAGAATCTCCGGTTGGTTCTGGTGCCGAAATCTTCATATGGGAAGTTCTTTTCTGGAAGTGCATATGTAGTTTTGAATGTAAGTCTTGAAGCTTCATGTTTATTATAATGCTGAACATGTTTGCTGGGATAAACTTATTAAAGCAGTAAAAATATTCATTCTTGTATGTGAAATGTAGATCCACTGTGTAGTTCAGTAAATGATTCTGAATTTTTTTTGTTGCACTATATTTACAGACATTTTTGCTTAGAAGTGGCTCGCTTCAACACGAGATACATTATTGGCTTGGAAAGGATGCGAAAGAGGTAGGATTCTCTTATTGTCGTAGTTAAAGTTTTGATTTTGAACTCTAGTTGAAATAGCGTAAAAGTAGGGATAGGTGATCCGAGAAATTCTGGTTAGAGATCTACTGGAACTGGACTACAATAAACATCAGCAATAGTTTATTTTAATAAAATTTGAGACGGTTCACTCTCTGTTTTCTGTTTTCGACGAGTAACTGATGAAGCCTATTACGTGATTGTTTATGTGTTGATGTTGTCTTCTGTTTAAGAATGTTTATGTATACTGCTTGCTTTTGTTTAGGTGGACGCAAGTCTGTCATCTGACAAAGCTCTTGAATTGGATGTGGCCTTGGGGTCCCTTGCCGTGCAATATCAGGAAGTTCAAGGCGAAGAAACTGAAAAGTTCTTG
Source organism: Rubia balearica (assembly GCA_032355405.1). Taxonomy (NCBI): domain Eukaryota; kingdom Viridiplantae; phylum Streptophyta; class Magnoliopsida; order Gentianales; family Rubiaceae; genus Rubia; species Rubia balearica. Next base: position 12,782,882 of record JAULKJ010000007.1, read on the forward strand.
TCATATTTCAAACCTTGCATCATTCCCTTAGAAGGAGTGTTTTCTTCTGGACAAGCAGACGTTGACACTGATACATACAAGATTAGCTTGCTAACATGCAAGGGAGACCACGTTGTTCATGTTAAAGAAGTAAGATTTTAGAATTAGTTACCTACTAGTTATCCTTATCAAAATTCATTTCTGACAACTCACAACCAATGGCGGTTCTGATCTATGTGGTTGTAACAATATCTTAGTTTACATTCCCATAAACACGTTGACAGAGAACTCGGAATTCTGCCTGATTATTATTTTTCACATTTGTGTACAAACTAGGTGCCTTTTACTCGGTCATCTCTGAACCACAATGATGTGTTCATTCTTGATACCACATCCAAAATTTTCATGTTCAGTGGTTGCAATTCCAGTACACAAGAAAGAGCTAAAGCTTTAGAGGTTGTTCAGTATGTTAAGGAAAATAAGCACAGTGGGAAGTGTGACATTGCCACGATAGGTTGGTTCCTTTCCTTCACTGTTTTACCGCGTTCGTCAGTGAGGTTAGTTTATCCTGATGCATGCTTTTCATCTGATGCAGAAGATGGGAAATTTGTCGCTGATCCCGATGTTGGTGAATTCTGGAGCTTATTTGGTGGTTATGCTCCCATTCCAAAGGACTCACCCTTCAGTGATCAGGGACAGCCTGAAGCTCATGTCCCAAATTTGTTCTGGTGAGACCATGACAAATACCGACTATAATGTCGTCGTTCAATTAAAGGATTCATTTTCTATGAAGCTATAAATGCTAAGTTTATTGTATGTGCCTTTATCAGTGTATCTGTAATTTCTTCAAATCAATTAGCAGTACCAACAATTTAAGCGAGCCATTTGTTCTTTTCAAATTTTCTATTGCTGTTTTTATTGGCAGAATCTTCCTTCCCCTTTAGGATGCTTTAAGGTTCTCTGATCGGCAGGATAACTCTTCAGGGAAAACTTAATCAGAATGCATCTGGTTTGTTAACTAAAGAGATGCTCAATTCAGGCAAATGTTACATGCTGGATTGTGAAGCTGAGCTTTATGTTTGGATGGGAAGAGGTGCCACAATGACAGAGAGGAAAACATCTATTTCAGCTGCAGAAGTAAGATTCTCCATTTAACTTCTTTTTGTTCCAATTTTGCATTTTACACCCCTCCCTGAATCTCCCAGTGCCACGTGATATATAAACTATACTATCTGAGCTCTGATACTTGGAAATAGTTGCATTGTCGACACTTACTATGTTTTTATCCTTGCAGGAGTTTCTGAGATCTCAGGGAAGGTCACATGACGCTAAATTAACACTTCTGACCGAAGGATCAGAAACTGATTCATTCAGGTCATATTTTACTGACTGGCCTAGAGTCGTAGAACAGAAGCTGTATGAAGAAGGTCGAGGAAAAGTAGCAGGTTGTCCCTCTTGGAATTCACTGGATGACTTTTTTTAAAATCTTTGGTTTAAGCTAAAGGACTACTTCGCAACAACCTTAGCTTTCTTCTGAACTTTGGAACACTATTTATTTTCCCCAGCAATTTTCAAGCATCAGGGTTATGATGTAAAAGAACTCCCAGATGAGGATGAAGAAGACCTTGTCTTTGTGGATTTATCTGGTGAAGCAAAGGTTATTTTTTACAAGATTCTTGTCTGTTTCTTGAAGCCATAATGCTGTGTCAATTTATTAACCTATGAAGTTTTTCTAATCCTCAGGTTTGGAGAGTAGACGATGATAAGTTAAACAGCTTACCTCTGGAGGAACCCATGAAATTTTTGAGTGGGGATTGCTACATCATTCAGTGTACCTATCTTAATAGAGGAAGGGAAGAGAATATGTTTTATGCTTGGCTTGGCCAAAGTAGTTTTATGGTGAGGACAATTAACTTGCATTCTGTTAGAGACATTGTTTTCTTTATGTTGTTGCTACATTTGCTGTCCTGCATCTCGTGAGATATGAAGTAATTTTTGAATGATTTTACTACTGCAAGGAGAGCATCTATTCCTCGATCTGGACTTTTATTGACCATCCTTTCATTCCCAATTACAGGAGGATAAAATTCAGGCAATCTCATTAATGAATAACCTTGTGATTTCGACTAAGGGAGACCCGTCAATGGTAAGGGCTCTTTTATGATCTATACTTGGATTACTGTATCTCTGAAAGGCATTCAATACGAGTCTCTCCATAGAATCCCTTAGCATAAGTAGGTACATGTGAATCTTCAATCCCATGCAACCCTTAATGAGCTTTTCTCCCTTTATTTTGCAGGCTCAAATTGTCGAAGGAAATGAACCATTGCAGTTATTCATGATTCTTAAGACCTTAGTCATTTTCAAGGTTTGTAAACTCGCATTACCTTGCGGTGTATTTGGATTGCACCTGAAGTTAAACGTTGCGATGCCTCTTTTTCTAACTTATCAATCTAATTCGTGAAGGGGGGTAAGAGTTCAAGGTATCAGACGTTAATGGCAGAAAAAGATGGTGCTGATGAGACATACGATGAGTCTAAAACAGCACTTTTTCGAGTCCAGATATCAAGCGTGTGCAACATACAAGCCATTCAAGTTGATCAAGTAAGTTCTGTCTCAAGTTTCTTCTGATAAAATATTACTTTTTTGCTTTTCATGACTGCAACGGCACCATGAGATAAAACTCCTCCTTTGAAAGTTTCGGTCTCTGAACCATGTTCATCGATAATTCGTTGAAGCATTTTTTACCTGAAAATGGTGACAGATTATGATCCATATATCCAACCCCACAGAGGGTCATCATATGTTTTAAAAGTTATTATTATCTGCTCTTTGGCACCAAAATGTTGCTTTGTTTGATGTGATGCAAGGTTACATACTATTACAGGTCGCAAGTTCTCTCAATTCGTCATATTGTTATATACTAAAGACTGAAACATCTCTATACACTTGGATCGGGAATCTCACTTCTGTCAAAGATCATAATCTTCTTGACAAAATGCTTGATTTGATGAACGTAAGCCTTTCATCTGGACATAAAAGCTTATTCTACTCTGGAAAGCACTTCTCTTCGTTTTTCTAATCGTGAGCATTGTTATTATCCATAGCCAACATGGCATGCTGCATTAGTAAGAGAAGGTAGTGAGCCTGATCATTTCTGGACTGCTTTGGGTGGAAAGTCTGAATATTCCAGGGAAAAGAAAGTCAGAGAATTCAGGGAAGATCCACATTTATTTGTCGTCTCACCTTCTGGGGGTAAGAAGCATGGTTTTGTTTTTAGATTTTGAAAAATAAATTGCTTGTTTCGAGTACTCTTCCAGATTTCATTTTTATATATATGTCTAATGGATTATTTGGATCTTCTGCAACATGGATGAATACCCTACTCAGCCGATTTCAAGGTAAGACAGAGTGTACTTTGGTCAACCGAATTGTCATTCACCATTGATATGGTATTTAAGCCAAATTAAGACCGATGGCATCTGATCAGATATAATTGTTACGATTTGCATGTATCTCTATTAACGCAGTTCCATAAACATTTTCTCTTCACGATGCAGGTAAAAGAGATATTCAACTTCTCCCAGGATGATTTAACGACAGAAGATGTGCTGATACTCGATTGCCATTCTGAAGTTTATGTGTGGGTCGGGCGCCATTCATCTGTTGGCACTAACCGTCAAGCTCTTAACCTAGGCCCGGTAACAAAACTAACGATTAAAGATTCTGTCTGATAGATTCGTATATTTCTTCTGTGACCATACTCTGCACTTGATTTAATCTCGCCCTTAGATATTAATGGCACTGGTCATATGTATGTACTTTAACAGAAGTTCCTTGAGAAGGACGTGTCACCTGGGAGGCCTCGTTCAGATACTCCTGTCTATGTTGTCACCGAGGGGTGTGAACCACCATTCTTCACTTGCTTCTTCGAATGGGATCCCATCAAAGCAAATGTGCGTCTATAGTTATCCCGTCCTTTGACATAAATATTGTGTTACATTTAGTAAATTAAAGAACTTTAATCCAGTGCTTGTTTGAGAAGGAGCCTCCAATATTGGACTTTTCTTGAAATCAAATGCTTAACTCAATCCATACTAAGTAGAATCACAATCTTTCACCTTTGGTGACATTTATATTGTTCAATGCCTTTTTTATTCTTAGATGCTAGGCAACTCATTTGAACGAAAGCTTGCTATATTGAAGGGAAAGACACAAAAGCTCGAGGTAAATCACTGTATTCTCTTACACCTGCAACCTGTCTGTGAACTTTATTTTCCATGTTGCACTCTGCTGAAAATGAACACGATGAAATGGCGCCAATGCAGGTCACTTTAAGAAGTTCATGGAAAGCGTATTCCATGGAAAATGGTTCGGGCGATTTGAAAAGGCAGTCCAGTGGTGGCAACGGGCTCAGAAAGAGTTTATCTCCTATGCCGAGTTTTTCTGGCTCGAGTATAAAACCACAAGACTTGCGCCGATTTTCCAGCCCCCCGCCAGTCACTACCAACTTCTCTGCCGGATCACTCGCTCTTCAAAACCTCAATGGTAAGGGATCCATCTAAAAATCACAGCACACAAATTTTATTTGCCATTTCAAACTGAAAATGAAGTTCTGACAATGACTATCGGTTTCTGCCGGTTCTGCTATGCAAACTCCAAACCCGACCCCTGAAAGTACAGATTCATCCTACCCGAGCGATGAAAATCTGGAGGTACATGCATACGACAGACTAATCGTGGTATCAGAAAACCCGGCAACAGATATCGACATTACCCGAAGAGAGGTATCCCCATTTCCATAAACTGCAGTTCTTGTTTTCTCTGATATAACCATAGGATTTATAGCAGTTATGAATATGTGGTTGTGGACTGGTGGCAGGCTTATTTATGCAATGAAGAGTTTGAGGACAAATTTGGGATGTCTAAAAGGAGGTTCTATCAGCTTCCTAAGTGGAAACAAAACAAGATGAAAATGTCCCTTAACCTTTTCTAGGATGGTGCCCTTTTTGGAAGGGCATGTGTCCTATGGGAAGGCTGCTTATATAGGTGCTTCCAGGAAAGGCTGGAATCATTATTCAATTAGTGAAAGTTGTGATTTTGATTTGTTGGGTGCTATTTGTTTTTTGGCTAAACAAACATAGGACAATGTAAGGATATGGATACTTTCAACTGAGTGAAGTTCTTGATTAATTAGTTTTTGTCCTATGAAATTCAGAATCCAATGCAGAAACCCTTCTTGAATCTTGATACGTAATGACGGTCTTTAGCACATTCTAGGCCACCAGAGTAGATTTTCTAATACTACTCCCTCAGTCTCAATCCCAATTAAGGCGTGTAAAATCTTTCTTTCAGTCAAAGGGAATAAATATATAAATGATATAAATATCATACTCCTTCTGTCCCAGTTTAAACGGCAATTTTACTATTTGACAAGTCAACACTGTCAAACTTTGACCAAGTATTTGAATAAATATATAAAAAATAATGTTACATATGTGATATTATTGGGTTTGTCGTAATAAATAGTTTTTAGATATTAACTTTTTTATTTGTTGTTATTATACTCGATTAAACATTTTAACAGTCAAGCATGTTTCTTGAAAATCGTGAAACAAGATTCTATGCAGTTTAGAGTTTAGGGAAGCATACTATATTGTCGTTATTATGCAGTGAAGCATGTTTCTTGAAATCCGGTAAAAAAAGTTATATACACCATTATTTGGGACAAAATAAGTAGGGTTAATTTCAGGGGGGAAAAATAATGATATTTATAACTTAAATGAAGAATGAGTGAATGAATGATTAACCTTTTAGCATAAAAGTGAGTGACAATATTAAAAATATATCAATACGAAAAGTGTGTCGAAGTTTTTAAAAAATATAGAGAATATTATACTTTTGTATACATTGTTTTTTTAACAATTTACCATTCAAATATATTTTGCTACTTGTTTAAATTAAATTAAAATGTACTATATTTAAATAAAGAGTTATGGTGATTATTTTATAATTTATAAATATATTCTAGTAAAAAAGGGATTTTTTGTTACAATATGGTCATTTATTTCTTTTAATTAGTTGTAATCCATGTAATAATGTAACATCCTGAATGACCATCTTGATCCTCAAATTGTCTATCCAACCTTAAAAGTTAATGAACAAAGTTAATGAACAAGATAAGAATAAGATGATAATGGGCAGACGAGACAATGCACACATGACGCCAATTGTAAGAGCATATACAATGGGTGAGTTTTAGGGAGTGGGAGAGAGAAGTTTGGTGAGTGGGAGACTACAATAGGAGGTTATGGCGAGTAGGGGTGAGAACAAACACGTACGTTCGTGAACAAACTCGGAATCGGCTCGGTTATAAATCAGATCATTCTCGTTCATATATTAAATGAACGAACACGAACAACATTTTAGGCTCGATTAATAAACGAACATAAATGAACATAAACAAACATAATGATGATTGACTCGTTTATGTTCGCGAACAATTCGATAAGAAGCTCGATCAAACTCAATTATGACTCGATTAGAGCTCGTCTAAAGTATGTAATAACTAATATTAAGTGGTACCTTAAATATCATGTATTTAAT
>JAULKJ010000007.1:12802276-12814869 GCA_032355405.1 Rubia balearica
GTAGGCGCGATTGCCGGACTCTGGGGCGCGTTGATTGAAGGCCCGCGCGTGGGGCGGTTCGACGCGTTTGGAAAGCCGGTGGCTATGAGAGGCCATAATGCAACGCTCGTGGTTCTCGGCACTTTCCTGTTGTGGTTCGGTTGGTTCGGGTTCAACCCCGGTTCATTCACCAAGATCCTCGTCGCTTACCCGGATGCACCGGGTCAGGGGAATTGGACCGGAGTGGGCCGGACAGCGGTTACAACCACATTGGCCGGTTCAACCGCAGGAATCGTCACCCTCTTCGGGCGCAGGCTGCTCGTGGGTCATTGGGACGCGCTGGACGTGTGCAACGGCGTGCTAGGCGGGTTCGTGGCTATCACCTCGGGTTGTGCAGTGGTTGAACCGTGGGCAGCAATCGTTTGTGGGTTCGTTGCTGCGTGGGTGTTGATCGGGTTGAACATCTTATGCTTGAAGCTCAAGTTTGACGATCCCTTGGAAGCTACGCAGCTTCACGGGGGATGTGGAGCTTGGGGCATCATTTTCACGGGATTGTTCGCGGAGGAGAGGTTGGTACTCCAAACATACAGTTCAGGCAGGGCTGGAGTTTCCCGGCCTCACGGGCTGCTCCGAGGTGGTGGGTGGGGGCTCATCGGGTCGCAGTTGGTGGAGGTCGTGGCGGTGATTGGGTGGGTTAGTATCACCATGGGGACTATGTTCTATGCTCTCCACAAGCTTGATATTCTGAGGATTTCTGTTGAAGAAGAACTTGCTGGCCTGGATATTTCTAAACATGGAGGGTATGCCTATAACGATCTTAGTCAAGAAGAAAATGGCCCAAGATTTTACAGCGACTATATGCAGTTACAGAATCAGTAAAGAATCAACTTCTTTCATGGGCATTAGTATTTATCAATATAAGATTTTACAGCGACTATATGCAGTTACAGAATCAGTAAAGAATCATCAACTTCTCTCATGGGCATTAGTATTTATCAATATCATCAATGTAAAAGGAAAGGCTTCATTTTTATGAAATTGTTTTACCATTCTTGTACTTTCTGTCTTAATTTTCATCTAACAGACGAAGGCAGAACAAAATAACTTTGCAGCTAGAGAGGTAAAAACACAATTTTCACTGAGATGATGAATTTACAAGCAGGAAGCAAACATAATCAGCACCTGGATGGGACACGACACGCGAAAGTCCTAATTAAAGGGAGGCTATAATGAAGCTCTCTGAAATATGGAAGAGTATCAAATTAAGCTTTACTCGACATATTTTGGATATACAGGAAATGCCGAATGACAGCCTTCAGGATCACTCACCTAACAGGGTTGTTATATTGGCTTAACACGAAATCTGGAATAATAAGAGGCAGCTTCTCGATGAACATAAACAGTCTCTGTACGTTCTCCTCCATGATCAAGGGTAAGTCCACCGCTTCACTTTTATCTATGCAGACCCAGAGGTCCTCTGGATTCACCCGTTTGAGATTGTTCCGGCAAAAGGGACAGGAATGAGAGCGCCGCCTCCTGAAGAATAGGTATACATATATACACATTAACATCTCTAAAGTATAGCGTGATTACCAATTCACCACCCCAGCTCATCAGTAAATCTTATAAAGTTTTCAAAAACCACAGGAGACAAGCAAAAGTTCTCGGGAAAACATGTATTCTAAAATCTGTGCCAAAAGTATAGGGACATTCCATACTTCCAGACAAGATTGGGATTAAAAAATAAGTACATTTCACATTCGAAACAGTGGAATGAACAAAGATAATAATCCACAATTTGCATAACCATAAGGCAAATCACACGTTGGGGGAATTCATCATTGTAATAAAAAAAGTCTATTCTATGTTCTGCTATCTAAAACTGATTCCAGGATCGTAGAGAATAAAGACAAAAGTCAAGCTTGGTTATAGGTAACAGGACATTTTCAAATTTTAAAAACAGTAACCTATCTTCCATTTGCAAACCTACACAAGGAATAAAACAGGTGGTTGGAATTCATTACTTTAGAAACATCAAATCGATTCGAAATTATCTTAAACTATCTTATCAACATCGAAGGAACTAGACTTTGTGTGTAAGAGACTTACCACTCATTGTAACACTTCAAGCACATAGAATGGTGGCAACCAGGCAGCACAACCTTGGCAGTGCACTCCATGCAAATCCCGCATTCCTTCTCTCGTTCTAAATCAATGTCAGAAACGTTATCCCAATTCCTTTTCGAGTACCTAAGCGAACATATCTTCTTCTGTTTCTTCTCATCCACATCAGAAATCCCTCTTTGGAGTTGCAAAAGAGAAGGAAATATTATACCTGTTATTTTACGATTTCGCAAATTAGTCCCAAATCACATAAGTCAAGTTTACCTTAAGGCCAAGTCATTAATATGACCACTCACCATAAAATTCCCTAATGCTTGCTTTTCTTTCATAAACAGACATGGTAGTCTTCCCATCAGCATAGGACTGCAGAATGCCGCCATTTCGCATGACCCCACAAAGATTAGAACGTTGCAATCAGATATTTGGAGATAAGTTGCAATAATTGCAAAAATATCAGGATTTTGCAGCAAGCCAAATATCAATATTAACCTGTGTGAATACTAACACAAAATTGTTGGTTTTACCATGTAAATCAGAATCCTCAGCAAACCGAATGTCCCAGCAATCTGGCAATCAAAGCATTGAACAAGAAATAGGAACATATTGGCCGCCGGAGCATAAGACATCCGCATTTGCATACACGCTCCATCACGTTCCCTGGGGTAACTCAAAGCCCTGAAACAATGGAGATTAACAGTAAAAAAACACAAACATTATAAAAAACAAAACAAACTGGAAAGATGACTGATAAAATATGAGCAGAACGAACATCGTTAAATCAGCCTCCATTAACGGACATATTAACCGGAAAAAAATGGACTTGTTAAAATCTTCAAACACATTCAACAGCCTCCGTTAACGGAAATCTCAACGAAATCATACAAGACCAAATTTGCTCAGCTCCGAGGAAACTAAATATTAAAGGAATCATCTCAATTTAAATCTTCAAACACATAATCATAAGCAAAAAAAAAGCTAAATTCTCAACAAAAAAACGTTTTACACAATAAGCACCAGAAATTGACTTTAATCCAAACAAAAAAAAAACGAGGGGATTGAGAAGAATACAGGGTGTTGGCGAGCTGAATATCTGCTTCAAGAGCCTTGAGAGATTCCTTGAATGACTTTCCCATTACTTTTCTTCCGAAATTCAAAATTCCAAAATTCTCACAAAAATCATTAAAAAAAAAGAAGAGATAAAACAACCGCTAACACTTTACTGAATAATTCTGAGAAGCAGGTAAAAGAAGCTTGTAGACGAATCGTGAGCAGCTCCGCGCCACAGTACGAACCACGAACCGTTTCGCGCAGCAAATAAGGCAAGCGTTTTCAAAGTCTACCATATCGGGTGGGCCCCGCCGGCTGCTATTTTTTAATATTAAACCCTGATAGTTCCGAGTGATTAGGCTTAAAAAAAGAGAAAGATGTTTTTGATTCGGAGTTAATTACAATAGGGCGATTAATAATTAGTTTAATGACGACCTTATCCTTACTTTGTTTGTTCCGGGTACGTGGCCTTATCCGTTGCGTTTGATGGGTCGAATGTCGCTATCAGACTAATACTTTTAGCTTGTCTTGAGTATTAGAACTGAGGGTATATTTGTCATTTGAGGGTGGGAGCGTTGAATGCGGGCGTCATGATGTTAATGGGGAATAAATTGGTCAGCGGGAATTGGTGACTGGGTTCCCGGGTTTGCCGAGCGGTGATTGAATCCGGCGGCTGAGCACCTGGTTTTCTTATTAAGGGTGGGCTCAATTTGCTGCGCCTTTCTCTCGCCCCCGGGCAAAAAATGAATTGAGCAATAAATTTGGAAAATTAATTGATTTTTTTAGTTTTGCTCAATTGGGCTTTAATTTGTTTTATGTAATTGTTCCTAGTTTGATTTTTGCCATTGGGTTCAATATGTTTATCTATTTCACAAATTTTGAAGTTGACCCAATTCAAATGAATTTCTTTTTTAACTTTGAGAGGAAAGTGCATATACAACCCTACATAATTCACATAAGTGCAAATATAACTCTATGATTATTTAAAGTGTAAATATAATCCTAGGTTGTTAGTGTATGTGCAAATATAACTTTTTCCGACAATTTGAATCTGGATTATAATAAAAAGACTAATTTACCCCATAAAATAAAGAAAAAAGGTGAACCCTAAGTGTAAAGGTGAACCATAAAAAAATAGCACCGCCTTCTTCTTCTACCTTTTCTTCTAACCCACCCTCATGTCAATTGGCGCCGCTTTTGGCCACGCTGGCAAGCGTTGTGGCGTAGCTTCCGATCGGCACCCTCTCGTTGATTGGCGCAGCTTTTGATCAGCACCCTTCCGTCAATTGGCGTGGACTGGCTCCACTTCTGAGAAGCAAGGTGGTGCGTGAAGGGAAAGTCAAGATCGACGGTTGTATCTGATTGTTTCCTAGGTCAGTCCTTTGAGACGACGACAATGGTGGGGTGAGTTGGAGTCAGGGATTCAACAATTGTAATGTTTGTGATCCAGATGGTTGTTTCTGGTTTGGATTCAATCTAGGTTATGCTTGTGCGCTAAATCTAAACCTGAACGTATGTTCATGCTTTAAGTAAAAGTGGTGTTACGAGTGTAGCAGATTCCTATTTGACATTATATATTGATGCATGAGACACCAATTTTACCGAGCGACGTAATTTTCCAATGATAATATTACAATTTCTATCGAATCATTATTTTGTTAAATCGGTATGATTGAATATCAACTCCAAGCATTTTTTCGAAAAGTCTATGAATGTTTTGATTTTATCTTTAATCTATAAACAATACTAAAACAACAAGTTTTTGGCCATGTGGCGCCCCCACAATTAGCCAAGTCAGCTTGCCACATCAGCTTTTCATAATAAAAAAAAGTTGATTTTTCAGTTATTGTGTTTAATGCTGGAAATTTACTGCATTTAATATGTTTTGGTTTCCAAAATAATATTAACATTGAACGAGGAGTCTCGCTTCTCTCTCCTTCCTTCTCCTTTATCTTTCTTTCCAGAGAATTCTAATCTGGACCTCATACCCTAGCTGAAATGGCTGGACCTTCTCCCTATCAGATGCCTTGCAAAACTAAAGCCTCTCGATGAAGTAAAATGCCACCCAACCATCCCCTTTTTCCATGAGATACACCACTTCGATGCTCAAATGGCAAACACCTCCCACTGTTGTGAAGGGTTAGACACCGTAGCTTTTAAAAATATTTCTTTACCGTTAATGACAGGTAATTTTTGGATTATATATATATATATATTCAGATGACTGAAAATAGATTACATTTGGCAGGTTGGATATCTATTTACCAGTAAATTTAGAGAGCCCAGAGCTAGTTCTGATATTTGTAACTGGTGGAGCCTGGATTATTGGGTTCGTAAATCTACCAAAAGTTTTTTCTCCCTTTGCCATACTAAATAAAATAAAGAAGGGTGAAAGATTATTTTAATTTCTTCATGCTTATGATATCACAATTCACATATACAAAACCTTAGGTTCTTTTCCGGGGCTATAATTAGCAAATAAAGGCATCATAGTGGTGTGTCTAGATTATAGGTAATTGGATTAGTTGTATCTCTGTTCTGTTGTACCATTAAGTCTCACAACTCATTGTTATTTTGCACGCTTATAGAGAAGTGCATATTAATTTCAGTATGTCTGAAATTTTTGCATAGTGGGTTTTTTCCCTTATAAGGCTTCTAATGCTCCATATGTCTGAAATGACCTGGCTTTGCTGTGAATAGAGCAAGGGCTGGTATGATTCCGTTAAGACTTCTATTTACAATGGCTGATGAATGCATTTGAGGATTTTAACAAGTCGATAATACATCCATTAATGGAGGTTGATGTAACGATGTTCATTATGTCCATAATTTATCAGTCATTTTCCAGTTTATTTTTGACTAAATAGCTAATCTCCATTGTTTCATGGCTTTCATATTAGGATTCACTGTCTTTTGTTCCACATGCTTCTAGAACAAATCGCTGATAGGAATCTATATCTTTTTTAAAATTACTTCTTTAATTTGTTGGGATTCTTATTTTTTTTAATGTCTAGATTTTGCTATATTTATTGACAGTGCTAAGAAGTGGTAGTACTGCTTTCTATTTATGTGTTGTAAGTACTTTAAGGGAGAGAGAAAAGTTCTTCAATGGAAACAAGCTGACCTTTTTCATTGATTTTAGTAGTGCAAGTTTAGTAGGCTTCTTTTGTTTTCCAGTTTGAGCTTATCTCTGCAATTGTTTATGTGTATTTTTTCCTATTTTCTTCTATTTGGGAAAAAGGTAGTGCTTCGGTTTGTGAAGATGAATTTTTTGTATTCTGCTGCATATGGTATTTGTTCATGTTAATTTTTCAGTAGATATTGTTTTAGGGTGATTAAGAATTGTTGTTGTATCTTCTCTATGACAAATTTTGTATGGTATGATGCAAAATGTGTTGATTTTTACTCCAGTTGTTTTGCTTGGTGACAGAAAGTTTGCTTTTTTGAGTTTTTTTGGCTGAATAAGTAGATAATAGCATGGCTAGATGATGCTTTTTGGTAATTCAAGAATGATGTAATTTCATCTTTACCCAATAGATGATTTCTTGCATTGGTGAAGTAAAGCTAAAAGGCTTAAAATTTAAGTCATATCAAACTCAATTAGGCTGGTAAGTTATGCAAAAGAAATTTATCCACTATCATGATCCTCTTAATATAACGATTGAGGGTATGCAGAGTTGTCTCAAACTTCACCAATATTGAGTCATTGTTCATGAGATCATCAACACTGGATTCTCTATTTTATTTCAAATAGAATAAATTTTTAGTGTGATCAGAGGCTCAAACCTTATTCTGGTGTGATCGGAAGGATGCTTAGATGTAAGGTATGATTTCTGTATCACCTTTTGTCCATTTTAGATTTGATTACGTTGGTCAAATTCTACAATATAACATTTCACTGAGTTCATAGATTTTTTTGTTTAGTATTGTTGAAGAAGTTTGTTGTACAAAAAGAGCAATTAAGTTTCAAATGTATATATTTATGTGGATGTAATTGTTCCATATGGAAAAGGAACTCACGTATTGCACTCTCATGTTGTGGAGGAATGGGGCATTCTTATAACAGTGCTTTGCATTTTGATAAGGGTGCTTTGAGTCCATAGGGCATTGTCAAGATTAATGGTATTCTGCCTCCTATCTATGAGTATCAAGAAAGGATGGATGTAAATTAAAGTAATAACTTGTGTAGTTCCAATTCCGCTATGGAATGCTATGATTTTAGAGATCATAGTAGCAGTATGCCAGTTGAATCTGTAAATATTTTTGTCATAAAGCTACTTAGGTTGTCATTAGTGATGTTATACATGCTTGTGCAAAGAAGTGAAATTGTGAACTGGTCGAGTAGTTAATGTCACACGTAACTTAGAGGCTGTAATTATAATTTTTCTCGCTGGCTCACATCATTTAATACCTATTTTATGGCTGGAACTTTCTTCTGGTACATATGATGGCTTCTTAAGAGCATTTGTAGCTTCAATAGTTTTCTATGATGGCAAGGAAGCTTCTTTGATGATGTGTGTGCTTATATATGTGCTTAAAGTGTGTGAGTTTGTGAAGAAAAAGAGTGGATTTGGTTTCTGATGAAATGTCGTTATTTAGGGAAGCTTCTATGGTTTTTTGTGTTACATGGGTGATGAACGTGTGTTTTTGTGTAGGAACAAGAAAAGATTTTAATTTGGATTGTGATGAAATGTTGTTGAATAGGGAAATTTTTGTGATGGAATGTGTGCTTGTGAGTGTTTATTAGTTTGTGATTGATTGAGATAAAGTGACGATTTGGATTTAGATTATGATAAAGTGTTGTTGCATGGAGAATTTTTTGTGATGCCATGTGTGCTTTTGTGTGTTTTATAGACAACAAATGTGTATATCATCGTGTGATTTTGAGAGAGAGAATTGGTTAGGGTTTGGATTTCGATGGAATGTGGTTGAATGAGAAATTGATGCCACGGTATGTGTGTTTGTGAGTGTTGTTTGTGTGATTAGTGTGTTAATTAGTGTGTGATCGATTGAGAAAAAGATTCGATCTTGATTTTAGATTGTAAATTACATCGAAGTGTGGTTGCTTACAGGATATTTTGTGATGCCTTTATGCTTTTGGGTGTTTTATGCGTGATGAATGCGTATCAGTGTGTGACTGTGAGAAGAAAAGTGGATTTTGACATGTTCATATTTCATTTCTGCATGAAGTTTTGCCCCATGCTCTCCTCCAGTTCGCACTTTGATTCTCTGTAAATCATCCTACCCAAATACATAAACATTTACATCAACGGTGGAGGTCAAGCTGTGGAACGACTAGGGAGAAAGATTGGGGCTGAATGAGAGGACCATTGATGGAGGTACAACGTAGTTATAGTAAGATTGATTGCGTATGGCAGTTGGGGTAAAGCTGGTGATGGAGTTATTTCTGCAAAAGTTTCCATGTTTGAGATAATAAAGAATTATGTAAGAGAGGTTCATCCCCTCCAAGGGTTGTTGATAATTCTTCATCCAAGAAGTACGTGATGTCATATGGATGACTCAAGAGTGGTCTAACCAATTATGTTGCTGCCTACTGCATTTGACTTCTGCTTGCTCGCCGAGTTCTGAAGAAATTGGAAATGTATGCTGAGTATGAAGGAAATATTTGAGACTATTTATTTTTAATAGAAACATAATTTTATAGCTTTAATGATATAATTATTGATTCATTATCAATACATATTTCATATTTTACTCAGTATATTATTTTTAATGTAATGTGTTTCTATATGTATACACTTAAACCAAGTTAAATTATACTTTTTGTTCAGACTTTGAAGAAGACTATTCGACAACAATGTTTGATCGTTTTTACCTTTCCTTTTTAAAAAATCATCCATTCTCTATCTGTTTCCTTTTTACTGAAATATATCCATTTTCTAATCTTAATTATCGCTCAACTTTGTGCACATTTACTGAAAACGTAATCTAATACAATAATTATTTTGAATAATATAATAAACATTTTAAATTCAGAAATACCAATAAGAAAAAAATAACTATTAATTTGAATAAAGGAAATATATAGCATAATTTTAATATTTTATAAAATTATAATTTATTCTTTTCTGAAAACGTCTCCTGTCGATGACCTCTCATTAAGTTATAAACTATTCACCATATTTTAAAAAAAATTATGCGCTGTATTACTTAAACTATAAATTATGCGGAGTAGTAAAATTTTAAAATTAGTTAACATATTTTTAAAATTAGATTTAGTAATTTTTATGTGTTATACGTTATCTTATAAGTTTATAACTCTATTTGTAATTAAAAGTACTTTCTCTATATCCTTTTAAAAGACACATAATATTATAATTTTAATTAAATAATTACTAATTCATTAATAATAGATGAGTGGGTCTTCCAACAGGAGACCTGTACATAAGTTTATGAACATACCACTTATTTTTCACCTTATACGCTGCATTTGTTATATTACATACTAAATTTAAAAATTTTGAAAAAATATTTTAATATTATACATTTTTACATTAAAATACATAATATTACCTGTTTTACGTTTTAAAATATAATATTTAAATTTTATTAAAAAATTACAACATTTAAGATAAAAAATCACAGTGGACTGTCCATAAGTTTATGGAAAGGCCACCTTTCCTGAGACTTTCTCATAATAGATATTTCTTATCACTATATTTTTTATAACATAAATTATTTTTATACAACAGATATTATTTTTCAATACAAAGGCATGTTTATTATTTAAATATATATAATAATTAATTGTGTTGTATCAACAAAGATCGAGTCAATTTTTTATTATTTTTTAAATGATATTATAATATTAATTTATTTTAAATACTGCATCGAGTATAATTTTCATTAAGATACAACAGGAATTTATGAGTTATTAATGTCATAAATAACTTTACATTTATCATTTTCGTTCATAAATCCGTGCATTAGCACGAGTGTTATCTAGTTAAAATAGTAAAAGGTAAAATATTTTAGTTGAAATATTAAAAATTTACTATGCAACGTAGTTGTAAAGTTTATAACTCGATTCATGCATATCAAAATTTGTATATTTATTTATTCTAATTTAGCGTTTAAACCTTGACTCTTCTACTAGGTATGGAAAGACAGGACTCAAAATTTATGAAGAAAATAAAACATGAAGCTTAGATAATTATAGATATTAGCAACGGTAGTCATGTCTTAAAAAACTAGCGGACCCACTCATGTTTGCAATATAAGGATAAACTTATCTGTAACACAAATTACTGATTTTCCTAAATATATTTTAAGTGTTCAAATTTTGTAATTACCTCCCAAAATTCGATTCTATATATTTTTCTTTGTCATGAACAACTTTTCAATATTAATATCTTGGATTTTTTACACCTAATTTCTATTGATTTCATTTTGATTTATTATTGAACTAAAATTAAATACAGTTTAAAATAGTACTAATGACATATTAAAATTAAATAACATTAATTCAAAATTTAGTGAATAAAACTGAAGTGCAAATAAATTGAAAAGAATGAATTATAAATAATATATTGAAAAAACTTAATATCAATTCAAACATATTATCTTCATAGCAAATCACTAATATGTACTCCATCCGCCGCATAGAAATTGACACAATTCAATTCTTACTTAAAGTGTAAAAAAATAAGTTTATACATTTACTATATTATCGCTCAAGAGATTGATTAAATTTACCAATCAACTAATCCATTAACAAAATATCATTCTTTTATTTTCCATTAATATTTCCATCTCATCTTGCATAAAATACCAATGCAAAAGTAATTGTACCAATTTTTATGTGACTAAGAGTATATCACATTTAATATTAACATGACCTTTTATTTGTCAACTTTTACAGGTTGACGCAGTATACCACTATACCATACATTTATTCATCAAACAACCTATAAATAGAAATTAGATTTTAAAATATATTGGACTGCAACTTTTATAGTACGTAGAGAAATTGTTAAAATATCCTCTCCTGTTTTTCGATTAGTGATAGACCCTTCATTTAGAAGATTTCTTTTATAGTGACACTTCTAGTTATGACAAGTTTAAAGTTTTTATATTCACCCATTTTACTTTTCTCAATTCAATTTCATCCACTCATTTAATATCTCCTAAATTCTAACACCTGAAAATGATGTACGTACTCTCGTTTTCAAAAAGGTCAAGGGCGTTACAGTCAATTCAGACGTTATTTAGTCTAGATAACATGTGACCCCTGTAGATTTCAAACTTTGGTTGGCTATTAAAAAGTTGTAAATAGATTTTAAATAAAAAAAGTCACATTTGGACACACACCAAATCCCTTTCTGTATATTCTATTCAAAACCTGATCTCAAAAATAAACATTCAAAGCCTCAAAAAATAAAATAACACAAAATTGCTGGTTCAATTCAATGAAAATAAAAGCAAAAGAACAGAGAGAGTAAAGAATAAAGAGAGAAGAGAAGGAGAGAGGGGGGAATGCAATTGGAAGAAAAGCACAGAACTTGAAGCAAGAAAGCAAAAGCTGCTAAATTATTTATAATAGTAGTTTCTACCCTTTTCCCTCTCCTCTCTCGGATAGATTTCAAATAACCATTTTGAACAACCGTTATCATTTATTTCCCCATTTATTCTGAATTTTCCAGAGTTATTTGTGCCTAATTTTGGTGGGTTTTCAATTGGAATGTTGATGATAGCTGTCCAATTCCCTCAAAGTAAATCTCACCATCTACTGTTCTTGATGCTTTTAAATTACCATTCCTATGTTTCTTACAATCTATTGATGCCCTTTTGCAGTAGAAGAATATTTTTTCACGATTGTTTGGTGAAATTGAAGTGCAAGAAGGTTAGAAGAGGGACTAGATCGAGGATTTTAAGGTTCGGACATGAAAAAGATTTGAACTTTGTTGTATTTATGGAATGCTATTAATGTAACCTAGTTTGTTAGGTTGTGGTTCTGTTTGGATTTTGAAGGGTGCGATTGATCAGTGAGAAACCAGCACTAGTGAATGTTTGAGTTGTTACAGCAGGAAATGGTCCCCTCCATTAAGTTCGGCAGATAAGCAAAGTGGGGCTGATTCTTTGGGGAAAGTTTGATTTGCTTTATTGTTCGAGGGAGAGAGGATTTGGAGCAAAAAGTTAGCTTTTTGATCCAATTATTGAGGTTTCGATCAGAATAGTTGTTTAGAGTAGCAGCGTTTTGAAGTAAAACATGTCCCAGAAAGGCAGAGGCTTGCCTTCTCTCCAAACTATCAAGTCATTGCCTGTGGATTTGAAGTACGGGGGAGTGGGGCCGCCGAATTCTAATTCTCAGTATTTAGCAAAACCGGGTGGCTGGAATGTGAGCATTGGTGGAGCTTTGTCTGGGAGCTTTGTGGCGAATGGTGGAACGTTGACGATGGATGGTGTCAATGGAAATGTGGATG
>JAULKJ010000007.1:12819695-12831034 GCA_032355405.1 Rubia balearica
CGAGAAATTGTGCATAGTCATGATTTTAATCGTCATCTCACACCTTTTCGGGCTGAATGGGACCCAAAGGTGAACTATGCTGGTCACTGCTTACCATGAATTTTTATAATTACCTGAGGGTGAATTGCTGAAAGATATCAGTATTAGTCTAGGTTTTGATCATAGAACCTTCATGCAGGATCCATCAGAGTCACTTGCTGTTATTGGGCGTTACATCAGTGAAAATTACAATGGCGCTGCATTGCATCCTATTGATTTTATAGACATCAGCAACGGGCAATTAGTTGCTGAGATCATGGACCCTAACATTACTACTATCAGCCCTGTGAATAAGTTACATCCACGAGATGATATTTTAGCATCTGGTAGCTCAAGGTTGGTGTCCCTGAACTTGTTTCTGAAGAATATTGATGCTTCTTTGGAAGCTTATCAATGTAATGACATTTTACATATTTTCATATGATAGGTCTATTTTCATCTGGACTCCAAAGGAGAAGGCTGAGGTTCAGAAGCTTGCTGATGAAAGGAGGATCATTCTGTGTGGAAATGCTGATAAGAAATCGAAAAGGAAGTTTGGAGGTGAAAGTGATTCTGATGATGATGATACCTTTTCAAAAAAGGTCAAGCAAAAGCAAACGATGGCAAAACAATCATATCCGGGATCCACTTCCATTGGACTCAAACAGGAATCTACTAAATCAAAGTCTTCCAAGAAGCACTAGCTGGTCGGCTTTCCCGGTGATGGTTTTTGTTGGCTCCAGGCCAGGTATGACCCGCACCTGGTGCATTTCTTTCGAATGCTCTCTGCAAATGCATGATTCGGTATCGAGCCGCTATGTTTGTATACCTCCCGGGCTTTCAGTGCATGACTATATGCATGATTAGGTTTCGTTGGGTCTTGTTATAGATTAGGTTTTGCAAGTTATTTCAATACAAAAGTGTGTAATATATATTTATAGTAGTAACATGTTAGTAGCCGTCTACTCATCCATCCCACTGTTTACTTCTCATTTTTCTTACTAGGCTTACCTCCGTAGAATGTTTCTTTAGGTAAAATTCAACTCATTTTCACTCACACACTTCTATTTCTTCCTTTTGTTAGTATTTTCACTCTCTCAACTGCTTCTTCTACATGACATTTACTCCCTTCGTTTCGTTATATTTGACACACTTTCCTTTTTGAGTTGTTTCTGTTTGACACAATTTTGTTTTTTTGGCAACATTCCTTTAATTTCATCCACTCATTCTACTTTTTACTTTCCAAACACAGTTTCATCCACTCATTTCATTAACCTAAATTCAAGCACCTAAATCTATGATGTTAAACTCAACGAAATGGAGGAAGTATATTGATGATTCACACACTTTTAAGGTTGAATATCGGTTTATGCACATTGTAGTAGTGGGTTGCTAACTAACTATTGATCGTTGCATAGCATAGAACGAAATAAATAGGGAACAGGCATTCAGTCCAGCATGTTGGCATTCTCTTTCCTGAAGTAAATAGGTATTGGGCGGCAGAGCAGATATCATCTTTCACTAAATGAAGTTAGTTATGAGTTATGACTTGCTGTCATGCACATGTCGACTCGAGGGCAGAGCCATCAGTTTACAAAATTTCGAGGTTTGTTTACCGAAGAAATATGCCACTTTGGGTAGAGTCCAGTTGTTTAAGGATTAGTCTTTGAAGACGTATTTTCTTCAATTATGGATGCTGAAAAAAGGAGGCTTGTTGAGGCACTTTTGGTGAGCCATTTTGGTTCATCAAGTAATTGAAAATCATGCTTAACTTCACGCTAATTTTCTTTATTTGTTGTGCTTTCGTCCCATTATGAGTGTGTTTGGCACAGTTGTGGTTATAAGTAAAACTGATTTATTTTGGTATATTTTGGCAGCAGGGGAAGACCAGTTTATGCTTTTTGCCAAAATATAGTTTCTACTCTTAAATGAGCACTTTTTAGCAGTCATCCAATATTAAAAATGTAAGTAAAACACTCATAAACCCTGCCAAACACACCTAGGCGATACTTTTCTCCATTTTTATTAGGGATTGGAGGAAGCCCTATTAACTTAAAATTAGTAGGGCCTCAGTCAAAGTCAATTACGTCACCCACACATTCAATGAATTCCACATTGACAGAATGCCGTAGTTCAGCAATTAGCATGCAGCAACCTTTGCAAAAAACTAGTTCCATGAACTCCCATGTCTTCACACCTTGCAACACGTTGCCCAATATTTCCTTGATAAGAAACTTAAACAGGGAATTGAGCAGCATTATTTGCACACGTCATTGAAAGATTGCGCTTAAAGATGAGTTAACGATTGTAGTGAGCGGAGAGAGTACATTCATTGAGAGTATGGACGGGATTTGGAGGAGGGAGATGAAGATTATGCACGTATTTACCTTTCTTGACAGCAAGACATTCACTGACTTGTTTAAACTATTTCATGTGACATGTACATAACATATACAAACAATACTAGAAGTGTGAATCATTCTCTCATCTATCGGTTTAGGTATGGTATGGCTAATTGTCCATGCGTTCAATTTTCAGGTGCAGCGCAGGTTCAAAATCCCCCTCCCTTGAAATTGTATTATTATGATCTCAAAAAAGTATCTAAATACACACCGTATTAGATGTGGGGAGCTTCCACAGGCTCCCCCCACTTTGTTGTGTAAGTCACGAAAAAGTCTCATCCCCTTTGTATGATACAAGAATGAATGAAAGTGGTTGTTAAAAAATAAAATCCACCCACCTTCAGATCTTCTATATCAATATCCAGTATTTGCTAACGGTTGTCCTAAATTATATTTTTCTTAGAATGGAGGATCTATTTTTTACAATAATACGAATGCTTTAATATAATTTTTTTGTTGGGATTGGAAATTCCACTCCAACCAATATGATATTGAGCCATTGCCTTGTTATTTTTATGTTGATACACCCAACAATCAACCCGCAAACCGAAGATCTCACAATCCGTGTCCTTAATTCTCAGATCATCTTACATCGCTGTCATCTCCGCAAGACATACAACCTAACAAGTATCTGTCTAGACAGACTTTTGACACAAGGCACCACCATCAAAGGCATAACTGAAGATCTCCACATTAGACCAGTGGCGTAGTCAGGATTATCAGAGTGAGGGGGCGATTTAAACCTAATTTTCCCCCATTTAATTGTATGGATTTATTCGTAAAATTACAAATTTTGTGAGTGTTTTATGTAATTTTCTGAAAAAGTAGTGGGGTAAAACTCTAAAAAATTTCAAAATTTAAGCTGTAAAAATAATAATTACCACCCACGTCAGTACACTAGCTCCGCCAGTGCATTAGACACAAATGCAAACTTCATTTTCGAGCACAAACCATATTTCCTATATCATCTCTTCACATCAACGCGAGATTTGAGTTGACACATCCAATACTCTTTCCTCTTCTTCAAGATAGAGATTTAGATTTACATAAGAATAAAAATTTAAATAAAGGTTTGATTCTACAACCATGTAAAGAAAAATAAGTTTAATCCAAACTCCTCTCTCTACACTTTCCTCTCTATTGTTTCTAAAACCCTAGCGCTCATTTTCTTCTCCTTGGAGGGCCGCCGCCGCTGCACCACCACCTCTGGCAGCTCCCTCCCCAATCCCACCCTCCCACAACCTCTACCCCATGTACACAGCCACCTTGATGAAAAGAAGCGATGAAAATAGGTGCTTTGCAGACTGAGCTAAACAGCGAAAAGAGGTGGACCCCGAGCGGTGGTTTCTGAGCGGCTAGAGATGGATTCCGAGCGGCTCCGAGCGGCCGGAGAAGCAATCAACAGATGGGTTTGTCGAGAGGAGATCAACGGCCGGGTTTCCGAGCGGCGTCATGAATCCGGCTGTGAGCCAATAGTTTTTGGCTGGAGATCTACGACCGGATTACTGGAAGCTTGTCCGGCGGATATCCGAGCGGCTTCTATTTTTTAGCTATCTGTGTCGCTTCTGTCTGGTGGGTTTCTGAGCGGCGTCAGCTGGTCGATTCATGGTCCGGGTCAGACTCACAGATCCGTAAGTTTAAAAAGTCTCTTTGTTGCGGGTCAACTATTGACGGCGATGTGGATTTTCATCAATTTTTTAATGGCGCGACGGTGTCATTCTCACCGGAACATCCTACATGACAGTGGCTAAGGGAGGGTATATAACTTCTGATCTTGTAGTTATAATTTTTCTGGCTGTGTCACCTTTTTTCATCACTTCTCCCCGACGAGGTCATGTTTCTGGAGGGTTATTCTCTTTTTTCTTTTCTTTTTCTCCAACTTTACAATTTTTAAATTTTCTGGTGGGAGGCTATTAATTCTATATTTCTATTTTTTCCATTATTTTATTTTTATTTTTTAAGTCTTAAAAGGGGCATATTTAAATTCATTTTTTGATTGAGTATCAGATAGGAACTATCTCTGTTAATGTTCGTTTTTCTGGCAGCTCATGTCTGGTAAAATTTGATTGACTTCAAATTTGATATTCGAAAATATGGTAAGGAGAAATCCAAGTCAAAGTCATTAATACAATGGACTTCTGGCGATACTGTTATTTGAGAATTTAAATCAGATTTGTAGACTGTGGTCATTAGGATATTGAGCTCAACTATATTGTTAATTCAGTTTAATTGATCTTTATAACTTTTTTGGGGTCAAATTATAGTTATTTCTATGCATTATGAGGGTTTTTTAATACACTGACGAAAAATATTTTTGGCAATTAAAATAACTGGGTTTTGTTTCCTAGTTAAGGTTAAATGGAGACATACCAGATCTTTAGTTGGGAAGATTCATTTATTTTGTTTTGATTGCCTCAAATGTTTGATCAGAAGTGTGGACGAAATTTTCTATGTGCATTTCATTTGATACTTCACTGTGATTGGTTCTTATAGTAGTCTTCTATTGTGCCTACACTATGACTATACGGTGGAAACCGCTTATCCTTGGTTGCCATTCTCATCGCCACATTGGCCCTCGTTTTATATTTTAATATCGACTAGACCCTTTTTATATTGGTTCTCTCTTTTATCCACTGAGTTTTTAGATTAGAATTATAATATTCAGACAGTGTCTCAGTGTAAGTGGGTTTATCCCATATCATATTTTGTAATCGCACAATGTGCAATATTGAGCTTAATAGAAAAGGGATGGGAACCCTATAAACCCTCGTCCTATGGGCAATTTATAAAAAAATGTATAATTTAAAAAAACAAAAAATATTTATGATGTTATTAATTGAATCTTAACAACTCTATATATATAGTAGAAATATTTAGGTCACTAATGAAATCATTAACTAAGACTAATTAATTTTCTTTCTTGATAGCAATATTTTTAAAAGTAAATCTGGAAAATAAAAAAGTTAGAGGGTTGAAGGAAAAAATATCATAAAAGAATGTTTGAAGTTTTTTAGAGATTTTTTTAAAAAGATAGATTTAAAATCGAAATTTTAACACACAATGTGTATACACTAAGGCCATGTTATCTGGAATTTATCCTTATTTTATTTTATTTTATTTTAATTCAATTCAAATTAGTTCAGTTCAGTTCAAAATAAATTTAATTTGATGAAATTTATCTTAATTTAGTCATATATTACTACCTCTGTCCCAGCATAAACTGCACACTTACTATTTGACAGTCAACACTGTCAAACTTTGACTTCATATTTGAATAGATATATAAAAATAATATTATCGTATTTAATATTATTGGATACGTTGTAATAAGTAGTTTTCAAATATCAAATTTTTATTTACCATTATTATACGTAGTGAAACATATTAACGGTCAAACATGTTTCTTGAAGATCGTGAAAAAGATTCTGTGAAACTTATGTTGGGACAGAGAGAGTACTATTTCTCTACACACTTATTTTTAGTTCAGATCAGTGCAATTCAAATTAGATCAGTTCAGCTCAGCTCCAGGCAACATGCCTAACACATGTTATCGTATCTGTGAACTTTAGAAAAACCTGGGAACCAAAATCTGGTAGAATATTGCATGAACATGAAGCGCTAAAAAGGGAAAATACATGTCCATTAATTACTGATGAAAATGTTCACATTACCTGTCATTCAATTAATTGTTAGATTTCAGAAAATGTTCCCTGCTTCCAGATATCATTTTCCAACGAGGTTTGACCTCGGATACCAAATACCATAAATAGACAACAGTAATGATCGATCATGAAACCAAAATTCTAGAAAACATGAATGTCGAATACCAAAATGGAGTGACAAATTAAAGAGGGGTATCATGACGTATGCAGTGATGCAATAAATACAGGAACGTCCCGACTCGTTGGAGAATTAAAATGTCTCATGCACTATTTCCTTAGTTTAATCATTAAATTTTTTATAAAATATATAAGTATTAATTTTATCAATAGAAATATTATCTGACTTCCTACAATAAGTACTTTTTAAAATGTAAACCATAATAATTAGAGAGTGACATTTAAAATGGAACATAGGTCCCGTTTTTCCGATATGATTGTCTATTGAACTGAATGAGGGGATATCGAATTGAGTGCCGATTCTCGTTGAACGATAGATAATATGCAAGTTAGCACAAAAATGTTTGTGTATCTATAATGAATTTAAAATGAATAAAATAAGAATGTACCTTGGCATTTATAAGTGTACGATCCTATTAATTCTTCAAATAACATTAGGTTTAACATATGTATTCCTTATGAGAATATTCATCTTATCATAATCAATTTGATATGCTGTCATAATATCACAAGTAGTCTTCAATTTGGCGTTCTTAGGTTTTAGTGTGTTTTAGCTCACCAATGACTTCAAGGCTCCATAGACGTTTTTCCGACCCGACATTATATTAAACTAAAATCAAACATAGTGAACATAGAAAAAATAGATCAAAATTGAACTAAATATTTCCTCCGTTCCAATTAAAATAGACAATCTTTTTTCTTCAATTCAAACTCTGAACATATATTTGAATAGATATACAAGTCTCTATAATAACATACTGTATGTGATAAGGTTAGATTACTCGTAACACATAGTTTTAAAAAATTAATTTTTATGAGTCGTTATTATAAGAATTTAAGGGTATTAATCCAAGTACAAATATAACTAGCAGAAAAGAAGAAGTAGTAATAATTTAAAATTTCACTAAATTGAATTTAAAGGTAACACAAATAGAATAGGTGTAAACTTAGCTAATAATTACTTGCTGTAATCATAGTGGGAATATACGAATGCGTTGTACATAAATAGCAACACATTATACAGTGCCCTACGTAAAACCATGCATACGAAATAAACCCGTGACACAAAAAACTCCCCAATTTCCCGTTCTCTCCTCCAACAAACTCTCTGGAAACAGATCCAAAAATCTAACTGATTCCGTTTTCGCCACCGCATCGTAGAGGATGGCGGCCTCCAACGGCAGCGAGTACTACGACGTGGTGGTCGGAGACGCCGCGCTCGACACCTTCGGCCGGCCGTCCAACGCCGACCACGTGCTCCAGGACGAGGAGGAGCTCGTCTGGGCGGCGATTGAGCGGCTGCCGTCGCGGAAGCGCTCGAACTTCGCGCTCCTCCGCCGCACGCCATCGAATTCTGACGACGGAGATTGCCGCACGGAGGCGGTCGACGTCCGGAAGCTCGATCGCTCCGGCCGCGAGCTGGTCGTCGCTAGAGCTCTGGCGACGTCGGAGCAGGACAATTACAAGCTTCTCTCCGCCGTCAAGCAACGCCTCGACAGGTACGGCGCCGGCGGCGATTACGCCGGCGAAGGAAACTGCTCATAACTATCGGCATGCAACTAATTTCCAGCTGTCATGAACAATTTGAAATTTTTAGGGATTTGAATTATGGTTGTTTTTTTGTTAGGGTTGGGATTGAAATACCAAAAGTTGAAGTTCGATATGAGAATTTGAATATCAAGGCGAATGTGGTGTTGGGATCCAGAGCGCTTCCGACGTTGGTTAACTACAGCCGTGACATTGTTGAGGTAATAAAGATTGATTTTTTTTCTTAAATATATATCGGTACTGATTGTTTTGATGATTTATTCTTTGTTAATCGTATTATTTTTTAATAAAAATATTGTTTATTAATGGTATTGATTTGGTCTAATTGCAGCATTTGTTAACAACGATGAGGATATGCCGACCCAGAAGGCATTCTCTGACCATTTTGAATGATGTTAGCGGCGTGGTTAATCCTGGAAGGTGCCAAAACTCTTCCTCTCTTTTTACTTTGGACACTTTATATCTGGACACGAGAATTTGAGGAATATTAGATAAATGAGAAAAATTAAAATAAAATTATAATGAATGGATGGAATATGAAGCTTTGTTTTAAACTGTCAACATAATTAAGATTTGATGTTTGACGAATTTTCATCTATACAAGAGTCCGTCTCGATGTCTTTTCATAATTTATGGAAAGACCAACATTTATAAGAAAATTTTGACTTGCATTAATTTGGTCATAAACTTATGAATATTAATGCACGTTATATAATATTTTTTTAATATTGTGAGTAAAACTTTTTTACTTTTTTATAATTCTAATTCAACCCTAAGATTTCTATGATTTTCCAAGGCCAGTTTGTTACCCAAGACTTTGACCTATTACAATGAAATTTTTATAATTTTAAACATATGTATTGAAATATAAATGATTAGTTTGATTTTGAAAATTCTAGGAATGAGATCTAACATGATTGGTTCAATTATTAGGTCTAATAGTTAGATTGTATGATGAGAGATGTTCTTTAAAGAAAGTATATTAAAAATGACTATAGTTAAAAAATTACAAATTAAAATAAAAAAGAGTGTGAAATATAAGAGGAAGAAAGAAGTACTTATTGAAGGTGCGTGTTATTTTTATAAGTAAAACTGATTTATTTTAAAAGTTAAGGAACAGTTTTTGTTTTTGCTCTAAATCTAAATATATTATATTTCTAAAATAAATACTTTTAAAATTGTTTATAAAATGCTTAAGTTATAAGAGTTTCCTGATGCTGAGTTGAGTTATGCGAATGTGACAACATGCAGAGATAATGGAGCAAAAAAATAAAAGAATATTGAACGTGCTGTTTTCCCCAGACTTTCTTCCCAACACGCTTCATTTTTTTTGAAACTTTTTCAAAACCTAATTAGCATAGATTTGTTGATTAAAGATAAAGCTTTCATGTATACTACGTTAGTTTCAATTCAAATTGTCTACTTTTCATATTTAGTTTTTTTCCAATCAAATTTACTTTTAATTTTTTCTCAATTAAGCAAGCTTTCATTTCAATTTTGTTCAGTTTACTTTTCAATTCTTTCCATACTCACTCTTCACACATTTATACTAATATAATAATATATTTATTGATCCAATTTTATTCTCTTCCATTACTACAGTCTCCATTATTTTTTCTTGATTTAGAAGTTTTGAGAAAATGTTATGAGTCCGTCTCTTGAAAGATAGTCTTTCCATAAGTCATGGAAAGACCAAGGTTTAAAGTGTAAATTAGAAGAAATTAATCGGGTTATAAACTTTATAACTACTACATGTTGTACAATAAAATTTTAATATTGCAACAAAGACCTTTTACCTTTTATATTTTTAATTAAACCCCGTCTTTCCATAAGCCTATGGAAAGACCGTCTTTCCCAAGAGTTTGCCTAAAAGGTATTCTAACTAATTAAAATGAAAATAATTTATTTTTCTTTATTAAGTAAATATTATATAATTAAATATAATATAATATTCTTATTTAAAGTTATATAAAAATAAATCATAAATTTTTATTATTTAAATATTATTACATTTAAAATTAATATATTTTATTTAAATAAATTATTAAAAATTACTATTTTATATGATTTTTGTCGACTCATGACCCAGTCCGACCCGACCCGGCCCAACCCTCAGCTATAAGAATTTTGACCCGACCAGACCAATTTGTCTCAAAATTTTGGGTCAATTTGGACCGGGTCAGCCGCCCCGACCCAACCCAACCATGAACACCCATAGTTTGCGGTATGTTTGTTCCATTTTGTGATCAAATAGTATGTTATCTGAGGTATGATTTCTTTCCCAGTTCCCTGTTAACTTAAACTGAGCAGTCGTGTTCTAAGAAATAGTTGCTATAAAGTAGATAAGGACAAAATGGATGTCACTGGCTCAAGTTTCTCTTATTTGTGTTTGCATATTTGCGACTCTCAACTGAAATTTTGGGCACAATCATCGAGCAAATGGTATGTATTCTCGATTCTTTCTTTTTGTTCCTTAGGAATTAGGAACTTAGGGAGTTCTTGCTTGGCTGGAATTGAAAAAACTAAAAATGGAGGCTAAGTAGGGTTTGTGATGAAAATGGAAATAAATGGAGAGGATACATTTACTCAATTTTCAATTTTTAAACATTTTTGGGATAATCAAAATGAAAAATAAATAAATTAAAATGTGTCCTCTAGGGCATTTTAATTTATTTTTTTCATTTTTATTATCCAGAAAATATAAAAAAAACTGAAAATTGAGAGGACGTAATTTGTAAATGCGTCCTCTAGGTGAATTTAATTTTTTTAAATTATTTTGATTTCTGAAAATTGTAAAAAATAAAATAAAAATGAAGAGGATGCATTTCCTCAAAGTGAATTTAATTTCTAATTTTTTAAAATTATTTTAAAAAATAAATTTGAGAGGTTGCATTCTTGCCTTTAATATATTTTTTATTACTATTCAATATTTTTTATATTTTTAAAAAATTTGAGAGGACGCATTGATAATTTTTTAACAAAATATGAATTCATCCTATATGGATTGGTAGAAATGTACGTATTAGTAATATAATGTTAGTTGAACACGTCTCGACTGTACAAAATTATATTTTTTTCAAAATAATTATAAAGAAAACTTCAATTACAATAGTATATAAAATATTTATATATAATAATATTATTTATATTTATAATGTAAAATAATAAAATAATAAATTTATAATAAAATAATACTCCCTCCGTCACAGAGAAATTGACACAATTTCTATTTTCGTCAATCTCAAAGAAATTGGCACAATTCAATTCTTACATAAAGTGACAATGAATGAGCTTATGCATTTACTATATTATCCCTCAAAAGTTGATTAAATCTACTAGTCAACTCTTCCATTACCAAAATACACTTCCTTTATTTCCCATCAACACTTCCAGCTCATTTTGCATAAAATATCGATCCAAAAATAATTGTACCAATTTCTTTAGGACGGAGGGAGTATATATTTATATTAAAATATTCTGAATTATAATATTATTAAAAAATGAGTTCATATGAAAATTATATTTTTATTTA
>JAULKJ010000007.1:12894064-12905488 GCA_032355405.1 Rubia balearica
AGGTAGGGTTATATCAGCACTATAAATTAGCTGAGGGTTATATTGGCACTTATGTCAAGTAGTTAGGGTTATATTGGTATATATCCCAAGAAAAAGTAAGGCAACATGGGGCTGTATGCCTGTAATGACATACTCCGTCCGTCTTATTCTAAATTATTTATTTACCTTTTGAGAGTCAAATTTTATAAACTTTAACTCTAAATATAAATTAATATATAAATAATAAATATATCATGTGAGATATTATTAAATTTATCTTAAAATCTATTTTCTAAATATTAATTTTTTATGCGACATTATTATATGTAACTAGAGATATTTACAGTCAAACGTGCTCATTGAATACCGTGAAAAAGTAAATAAGCAATTTAAAGTGGGATGGAGGGAGTATACCGAAATACCAACCAAAATTCTTAGTTACCGACATAACGGTACGCCAAAACATTTGGTTGGTATTGGTTTTAAAAGTTGTATACTGAAACGTGTGCTACGGTAGATGGTATTGTGAAAAAAGTGGTAACCGTACCTATGACATCCCGACTAAACATACTCCCAGAGGTATTGGATGAAGTGCTTTTGAAACATTTTTTAATAAATATGATGTGGAAATATAGGCCCATGTGGCCTGAGGGGCAATTTACAAAGTGACATCATCAACAGTATCGATGACGTCAGTCACGTTATGGACAAAGGTTAAGCCAAAATCTGCATATTTATGTCATTAAACTTAATATCTTTCCCACCAAAATTTTAACATCTCCCAGTCTTTTATGAGAATTGGAGAAAAAAATTTGAAAATAAAGAAAATAAAAATACAAGAAATAATTTATACAGTACTTACTCTGAACATAAAAGCCTATTCAAAACCTACTCCAAGCATTATTAAAAACTCTTAACCCTTTCAAAACACTCCACAGTTCTACAAACCCTTCATTTTCTTCTTCTCTTTCACGAAAAACTTCATCCAAAAGTAGCTCATTTGAACCTTCATCTTCTCAATTTTTTAAAAAGAAATATGTGCTCTCATCAACCATCATCAAGCTTCATAAGTCACGAGAAGTAAAAATCTTAGCAATGAGGAGAGGAACGATGTGGCTCAGTTTCTAATCCCCACACAAGGACAAGGTCGGATCGGGAATAGGCGGGCAGGGGAGGCAGCGGCGAGGGGGAACATTGGAGTGCGTATTGTGCATCATATTTGGGCAGGTGTGAATCATTAAGTTGCACAGGGGGTACTTGTAAATGTACTAAGCAAGAAACCCGGTTAGGTCAAAACAAAGCGAGTATTGGACAAGGAAGCTTTCAAAGTTATCCCACTGTCCTACATGAAGACATGTTGACGAGCAGCGACAAAATGTGAAATGAGTAAAAGTACCATACAGCAACTCATAAAAGAAGGATCACTACGCAAACATAGTAGTGCTATCAGGCCACATCTAAGGGAATCATGCAAGGTAGATCGTGTTCTTTACGCATGCAATAAGATAAAATTTGAAAGATATTCCTCAAAGGTAAGATGTAAATCAATATACAATGTTGTTCATTTGGACGAAAAATGGTTCTACCTTTCAGAAGAGTCCGCAAACTACATTATACTACCAGAAGGAGATAACCCACTTAGAACTTGTCAACACAAAAGTTGGATCCCAAAAATAATGTTTGTTTGTGCTATAGCTAGGCCAATCATAGCAGATAATAGAGATGTCATATTTGATGGAAAGTTAGGCATTTTTCCTCTCATTGACATAGTTCCAGCTCAAAGAACAACAGAAAACAAACCCAAAGGAACTATGGAAATGAATGCTAAAGTGAAGACCGGCCGCATACAAATGAGGGAGGTCTCATCAAGCAAATTATTCCCGCAATCAAAGAGAGGTGGCCAAGCCACAAATACTACGTGAGGACCAGAAGTTAAGTGTACTGCGAACTCAGATGGATTTAAGTTTATATGAGATTTTCAGCCTCCACAATCACCTGATCTCAACATCTTAGGTTTGGGATTTTTCTGATCTATTCAATGTTTGCAACAAGAGAAAGCATGAAGGACAGTGGAGGAATTGGTAAATGCAGTGAAGACTAAGACACTAAACAAGATTTGAATCTTCCTGCAAGTTGTATGCATCGAGGTGATGAATTATAAAGGTTCCAACAATTTCCCCCCTCCCACACCCGCAAGGGTGCATTAGCAAGAATGGGAATGCTTCCTAATGACTAGAGGTGGATATGGATGTGGTTAAAAATGCATTTAGTTTTTGAATATGCACAACAAGACAAAAATGATTCAAAAACTTGTTCAAGACATTTGGCAGCATGGAAACATCCACAATGTAGGTTAGCTATATGAACTGTTGTGAAGGTTGCGTTTGAATGATGAAGTTGGTGCATGCTTTTGATTTTTGTGGTAAACATGTAAGTAAACAATGCATGTGTTTACGCTGCAACAATATTCATAATTTTATGAAAGACATTGATATGCAGAAATTTTTTATTTAAGTTTTAGCCCAAATCTGATGTTGATTATACCTTCAAGACTAAATTTCAATCATCTTGTACTTATAGCTACCAGCTCGAATCACATATGCACATATGGATCGGCAGCCACCATTTTAATAGTTAAATCAAGACCACCTAATGAAAACTGCCCTCCAATGGGTTAATACATGGTTGCAGAAAAGGTAAGTAGCATATACTACATCACGGTACGCAGCACAATCATATTAGGTTTTGGGCTAAGCCTAGCACAAAGCACAAAATAAATTTTTATAGACCTAAATGTCCATAGTGGTCAACATAAGGATAGTTGTCACTCAGATGGACTAATGAGTAATATAAGTATCCAGCATCCTAACGCACAAATTAAATTACATAAATCAGACCAACCCCACACAATAGAGGATATTTTCAACTTGTATTCAACTAGAATGTTACCATTAGAGCATTTGTGAATGGAACTTATCATTCACCATTTACTCATTCAGCTTGTTTTTTTTTTAGTTCAGTACTTATCAAACTTGGAAAAGCCATCCAAACGAGATGAAATGTCCTGTGTTGCTTAACCTGCAATTTAATAATGTAAATTAGTTTCAGTATCAAAAATTTATTGTAAAAAATATATATGAACTGGATTTGAACAATTAGAGCTGATAGCGTAACCTTTAATTTTCCATATCCTTTGTTTGAGGGTCTATTTAGACCATAATCCCAGTTGCGCATATCATCAAAGATTGATGAACATTCAAAATCCCTCCATGCCGGCGGCAGCGTGTCAGCTGTTGGTGGATCCAATACCTGTCGGCTGCAGAGGTACCAAATTCAATAAGTATTAAAAAAAACACTCATTCGTTTTACTGTAAAAATACATTTCCGTGATAATTAGTGAAATTGAATTCAATACTCACCTCAATTGGACCGTAGAAACCGATCTGCTTCACTGGGGATTCAGATGTGTTTGTGGTATCCTGTATCACATATCCCTCCTGAAATACGACCACGAAAAAATATATTAGGTATGTTACACAAAGCATGAAGCTCAAGATAGACAGACACGGTAACAAATACTTAACTGGTTTAAGGATACAGTAGCAAATCCTTAAGATAGACAGTTACAGTAGCAAATCCAACATTTATGAAACATTAGTTTTATAGGCGAAACAGATTGACTAACCATAATTCAATATTAAAAGAACCACACAATGAAAAGTCAAACTCTCAACGTATTACCTCACTAATCTAGTAGATATATGGCTAAAAGAAAGTTGTTGATAACACAAAAATCCATACAGATCTTGTTCCAATTCCAACATAGAGTTAGTTTCAAGAAGAAAAATATAGATCAAACAAGTACAAACAGGTACAAAGAAAGCCCATCTCAAACCTTTTAAGTACAAAACCATAGATGCATACACTCTCCACAAAGCATGAAGCAGTGGAGTAATACCAGCAACATGGGGTATTTTTTTAAACTCAGAACTGATTTACATATGATTGAAGAACCCGAATGACTCCAAGTAGCATCAAATATTCAGGACATCAAACCTAGAAACTTATTTTGAAGACCAAAAGAAAGGCCGGTTAGTCATAAAACTATAACGGTTGCTTCGTACTCTCAAAATCTCATCCAAAAACACTTAACTAAGCCACACATATTAGATACATGATTTTTCTTAAACTCCCAACAACACAATGGAAGTGAATGCATAAAATCAATACATATAAAAAGACCTACCGTTCTCCGTCCATCAATACTCGGCAACACCACCGAGTGAAAAGAACCATCGTTGGTCTGAGGTGGCGTGTCGCCATCACGCTCCACCAAGGCTCGAGAAGATCCGGAGGCATAAGCACTGGAATAGAGCGAACGTCCCAGACCTGGTCTTGCACCACCGAGGGTTGACCAATCCAGCATCTCGTCCCGAGAAGCTCTAACGACGAAAGCCGAGCAAACGCAACAATGACCCGGATCTGGTATTTCACCACCATATCTCGACCTATTCGACACCATGCCTCGAGAAAACCTGGCACCACGACTCAACCTTTCTAGCGGCACAATTACACGATTTCTAAGTAGGGTTCGGTGAAGAGCTGTTCGTAAGCCTCGTCGATAGGCTGAGAATCGAGGTACGGGTCTTCGAGCTCAGTTTTGGTTGAATAGAACGGAGAGTCGAAAGGCTCCAAGGGCGATTAATTTTCCTCGCATGGGGAACACTCAACGACCCATTTAGGATTTATCATATGCAGTGAGGCAAAGGAGGGTAAAGGAGAAGAAGATTCATTGTCTTGGCTCATTTTGAACCAACGAAATTAGGGTTTGTGAGAAATGTGGGATGGAACAAATGGAGAGAAATAGATTGTGAGAAAAGAGGGTGTGGATCTGGAACGCTTCAGAAATGGAGTAACTATAAAGGAAGAATTGAAAGCAAAAAAGGAATTAATTGGGAAATTCAGACGGTGGGTGTAGTTATTGGTCAGGATGACCGGTAAGGATGAATTAATTGCAGAGAGTGTTCCAGAAGATTATTAAATTCAAAGGCTAACAGTTTTGAATTCAGATTATTTAGGTTAGTGTTAAGTGGTTATGGTTTGGACTAATGAAAGTAACTAAACTGAATTTGGGCCTAAACAAATCCAACCAATGTTTCACATTTCTAATTTAAATGAGGACAATTCAGTCCAAACCCAAATTTACTAAGGGTATAATAGTAACAACACAAGTCAAAAGTAGACCAAATAAGGAAATTTTCAATTTAGGTCAATGTTTGTGGGGTGGATCAAAATGGAGAGTAGTCCAATAATCTTGGAACGGAGAAACATCGTCCTTTCAAAGTTTAGAGAAACACCATATTTTCAAAGTTATATAGAAAAATTAAGTTTAATTATGAGTACTCCACCTTTTAATTATAATACGAAAGTAGAGATTTATAGTTAACTCGACCTTTTAAGTTATATAAATGAGATTTTTTATTATTAGTCTAACCGTTAGACGATATAATAGAAGATGTTCTATTTCAAGATATATTTAATCATCAATAAATTTAATAATATATAATAATTGTAATATAAATTTTAATACTTAAAAGATACACGTTACCAAAAATGAAACGGTATTTCAATAATGATATTATTATTTATATATGATTTTAAATTTATTACTGAAAGTAAAAAATATATATTTAATTTAAAAGTGTGTCAATTATTATTTTTTAAATGGAGAAAGTGTTACCTTGTAAGTTTTCCTCTTTTGCTTTTAAAAGTGAAATAAGATTGTGTGAGGTTTTGGAGTACTGAATATTAAACTTTTATGAATTTTAATTATAATATGAATTATACATATTCTAATGAAAGCCCAAAATGGCCCGAAGCTATAAATGGAAATTGGATCCATAACATTATAAGGCCTCACGTTAAGCCCAAAGCATCAACAACCCAATGAGATATCCACCAGTAGTAATTCTATTGACTACTAAGTATATTACTTTTGTTTGACTATAAAATTGGTTTTAGCTACCCTTTACTGTTTTCATTTTGGGCAAACTCTTAGAAAAGACGGTCTTTTTATAGATATATTGAAAGACGGTCTTTTCATAGATATGTGGAAAGACGGTGTTGAACTACAATTATAGAAAGGAAAAAAATTAGTTTCAATAATAAAAATTTATTATGCAACATGCAGTGTTTATAAGTTTATGACCCGATTAATGCAACATGAAAATTTTATCTTGATTTCTTCTAATTTGCAATTTAAACTTTGGTCTCTCCATAACTCATAGAAATACCGTTTTTCAAGAGATGTACTCAAATAAATATATACTTCCATTTTTAAATTTTCTGAAAATAGGAAATTCATCGCCACCCACACCAACTCACAGACGATAACTACCTCCACATCACTATTCAAAATTAACTAGTTAGATTAGATATTAATTTCACTTATTGTTATTGTTGTTGACTGTTTGTCCCACCATCTTTTAATGGTTTTAAAAAATAATAATAAACATAGGCAAAGTGTTGCGAAAGATCGTCTTTCCGTAATCTTATGGAAATGTTTATGGAAAGACGAGGTTTAATTAGAATAATAAAGAGGTAAAAGATTTCAGTTGCAATATTAAAAATTTATTACTCCTTCTGTTTCATTGGATGTGGCACACTTTCCATTGATTGCAAGATTTCTTCAATTTCATCCACTCATACTACTCTTCCCTTTCTAAATTCAATTTCATCAAATCATTTCATCCACCTAAATTCAAGCACTTAAGGCTATGGTGTCACATCCAACGAAACAAATGTAGTATGCAACATGATATAGTTATAAAGCTTATGACTCGATTAATGCAACTCGAAATACTTGCAGTTTAAACTTGAGTTTTTCATTGCTTATGGAAAGACCGTTTATTCTATTGTATACACAATTTTTTTTTACAAATATATCTGAATTAACAGCTATATTATATACGCAACAAACTTTATACAAATATGTCAGTTATTACAAGATCGATGTTGTCGGAACATGATGGACACATTATCATAATGATACATTATCCCCTCTGTTTTTCCAAGTTCGAAACTCTGAGAAGTGGCAAGGTGTTCATCAGAGAACACAAACTTCCGATGAACAAAGTCATCTGATTCCAATAGCTGCTCGGCATTGCGACTCCCAATACTCCCTAGCTTCCTCTACCCGATCTTGCCGCTCCTTTTCCCGTCGGTCTTTCCAATATTCCGGCAATCTGAAATGAAGTTTCCAATATTCCGGCATCATTTATTTATATAACAATTTTACCGACTAATGAGAATGGAAGACTAAAAGTTTTCTTACTTTCTTTTCAACAGTTTGTGTAGTTGGGACATTCGCTCTGCTCCTTGAAACACCCCTTCCTAATCAAGATTCAAGAAAATGAAGAAATAATATCAATAGTAGCGCGACAGTTTGTTTTATTAGTCAATTTTCCAATTGGCTGTAGATTGATTTTTCACATTCTTCGCCTCAGTCATATTTAATTGTAAGGTGACACGATCTTCTGTGCAGTTGTGTGATTTGAAGAGCGGAGATTAAGACTCTGTACTTTTCTGCACAAGGGGCACTTTGCTGTTGAGTCTGCAGCCTTGATTCCATCAATGGTGGTTACTGATCCAGCTGAGCAGGCACACATGTAACAGAACATATGACCACATCCGAGACAAACCGGATCAAATATGGTATCCTGCTAACAAACAGGACGAGAATATTTGAATTTCAAGGCATTTCGAACTTCCATCTTAAAACCAACTGGTACTAACTGGAGTTACCCAAGAAACTGATGTAGGAATTTCAGCAGCTTATGAGATTTTTCATGTGATTGTTTATAACTCACCAAGCAGATGGAACAATTCAGATCAACATCCGTGGAATCAGAAGTCGCAGAGATTGAAAGCGAAGAATTCCCCTCATCACTTGTATGAAACTTGCATTCATGAAGTAATCCAGAAAGTGTTGTTTTGTTGTGTTTCTTTTCTTTGACATTCATGTAGAAAGCCACCAGTTCACAAAGGCAAGAATGTTTAAGTCCTTGAATCTGCAGCTTCTGGAATTCTTTTCTTGAGCCATCAACCTATGACAAACAAGGCCTTATAAAACTTGATATATGAATCATAACTCACCATCGCGTAACACTAAAACTTAGGACAGTTACCAATTGGTTAAACCTAGTCACGAACTTCTATAATAAAACCAGTTGGTACTATACAGTTCAACCACGAATATTCTACTCTTAGCAACAGTAAATTCTAGAAATTACCAACCTTGTTGCATTTCTTGAGGATTTTCACCATTGCCTTGGCACTCATATCAGCAGATATTGCCACTGAACTCATTGGGTCATTTCTTACAGAATCTTGCTTACCTTTTTTCACCCCCTTCAAGAAAACTCTGAGCCAGTATTTCTGGAATCTTGAGACTAATCCCTCTCCATCT
Organism: Rubia balearica; assembly: GCA_032355405.1. NCBI lineage: Eukaryota > Viridiplantae > Streptophyta > Magnoliopsida > Gentianales > Rubiaceae > Rubia > Rubia balearica. The sequence continues at coordinate 12,902,511 of JAULKJ010000007.1, forward strand.
TTCTTCAAGCCAATTCCACATGCTGCAAAATTCAAAAATCTTCTCCATCAGACAAGTTTTTCAATCAAGAAATGTCCAGAATTTGACAGAAAATGAAAGGTTTAGAAACCTGAAGAATGGACATTTCCACATTGTTTCTGAATATCCATTTGAAGAGTCAATTCTAAATGTAGAGAAACAAGAAGTGTTGATATTCAAAAGAATCAAAACAAGTTGAAGAAAAAAGGCAGAGATTATTGAAATTCCCTATCACCCCCCTGGCATATTCCATTCAGTTGCATTGTCTAAGTGGATATATCTCTTTATGTGTGTGTATCTATATCAACGTCATTTTCTTGGATTGCTTTCTTTCATAAGTTTTAGGATTATTTTATTGTTTTTTCTGGTGGTGGGACCCTTTGTCTTTGACAATTTATTAATGACCACATTATGAATATTACAGAATATATAGAAAATTATGTTATTAGTAGAATTTTGTTGAATTTATTTAAATTTAAATTTTTAATGTTTTATAATTTTTAGATACACAACTAAAGATGTGATTATAAAATATGGTGTATTAAAATTTTAAAAGGGAAAGGTGAAAATTTTAAAATGACAATGGAAGTATTTATTTCTTGTACTGGTATATTATTTATTTTAGGAGAAATAGGGTTTGGAGATGCAACATTCCTATTAAACACTTTTAAAAAATTCCTTCTACACTGGCATTGCATAGGAGAATAAAATCTATATGATATTTTGAGCCGATTTATTTTAATTCACATCAAGTTAATGGTGTTTCACTATCCTACCGTTGTAAGTGCTATTGGGCCTTTGAGGCTGCTGTATTGGCAGAATTGTTTATAAGTTAAACAATTTTCAGTGTTTGATAAATTGTTTTAAAAATATTATTTAAAATTAATTTTAAAAATATGTTAGTTTTACTAGCTCTGCCAAACATAACCATCCCAATTTTAGCTCTATTTGATAGATCTATGCTTATAAGCAAAACTGGCTTATTTTGAAAGTATGGGGAAGCCACCTTCTTCTTTTCCCCCAAAAATATCTTCTGCTTTTAAAAAAAATTATTTTTTTGCACTTCACCAAATATCAAAAAGTGATTTGATTATAAACACAACAGCTAAAATACTCTGCCAAACAGTTGTCAGTTCACCTAAAATGTGATAGGCCAGGTCCATATTGAGAGAGGCAACAAATTAGGGCATCGTTAGGTTGATATATAGAAGGAGCATGAACCATGCTCACTTTCATCTTCACATGGAAGGCACCTCGTTTAGGGTAACAAGGCACGTTGTCGTTTGCAGCATGAACCATGCTCAACTCAATTATGAGTAACTTCATCTCCTCACCATCTTTTTCTTGAAAAACGAAAGGCAAAATCCCTTGCGACTCCTCACTCGTATCAAAAGATAGTGAGGGTAAATTACAGCGCCAATCATTTGGTAGTTCATATTTTAATGATCACAAAAAACTTTTAATTGAATTTTTTAATATTGTAACCGTCTAGTTTCGAATCTATGACGTTCAAAACAATTTGTTAAGAACTCAATCCGTTGATAATTTGTGTTTGATTTTAGGTTTTGATTTGTTTGTGCTGATTTGTTTTGATTGGCGGAGAAGGGAGGTCGGGTGTTTGAGCGTCGTTTATGTAATGATAAAGTATAATTGAGTGCAAGCACTGTAAAACCGTCATCTCCGAGTTTCAGGAACTGCCTTATTAACATTTTTCTCCCACCACTTTTTACCGCTCAATTATATTAGGTCAATTGTTTTTTTACAAGGTTTCGATATACGAGCTAGTATTTTTGTAAAAGAAGATTTTATTAATTAAATGTCTCGCTAGTATGATGAGAAACACCGGTAAAATGTTACTTGTACCTTCTCTTACTCTTAGTGAGCCATTCATGTGTGATTTCGTCTCACCTTGTAATAGATAAGTTTTTTTTCTCATTTTAGTTATGGTGTTCTACAGTTTATCCAGTATAATAGAATATAGACTAGCGTATTACTAGTTTGTCAACTAACTGTAGACTGGTGATTGTGCATTCAATCGACCATAAATGTAATCAATTTTTATATATTAATAAGAAGGAACTGACTATTTGTTTATAGAAGAAAAAAAAAACGAAATTTCCATTACTATAAAATGTTTTTATTGTGCCTGACATTACTATTCTAAACCTCAATCCACATTCAGAATAAAAGCATTACAATAATGCGAATGAGTACTCTGATTAAGAAACGAGTAAAATAAAAGGGCAACATACAAATATAACCCTATGTATTTGAAAAAGTGTAAATATAATTTTGAGATAATTTTTAGTGCAAATATAACCCTAACTAATTGAAGAAAGTGCAAATATAACCTTTTGATGAGAATTCCAACGGACCACTGCCGGACCTCCGGAAAAACACAATTTTCCGGCGACCCGCGGTGGTCCGGCTAAAAGTTACCGGACATGGTTATATTTGCACTTTATCTCATTATGTAGTGTTATATTTGCACTTTCAAAAATAGTAGGGTTATATCTGCACTTTTTCAATTATGTAGGGTTATATATGCACTTTGCTCCTACAAAAGTGTCCGTACATACTCCTTTAAATGTTTAGGAGTATAATGTAATTTTATAAATAAAAACATAAATAAATAGGTAGACACCTTTAAATGTTTGGGATATATACTGATATAACTTTGTCTAGTTTGAGTAAGTGTCAATATAACTTTCAAATAATTTTTAGTGCAAAAACAACCCTAACCAGTTAATGAAAGTGCCAATATAACTCTCAGACCTCATTTACATCATTGACTTATATTTTCTGGCATTGACTCCATGTAGGTTGACCAAAACCCTCAGAATTTTTTTAAAAAATTGAGTGGACAGTTTTACCCTTATAGTTCGTCAAACCGCTGCTGGACCACTGTTGCACCATCGCCGTAGCAGGTAGGGTTATATTAGCACATTATGAAAACTCAT
>JAULKJ010000007.1:12946968-12957258 GCA_032355405.1 Rubia balearica
GGTTTAATAGCGCTAAAGCGATGACCAAGAAATCGGGTTCTGGAGAGAAGCAACAAGAAGTTGATCAATCATCAGCATCACAGAAAGTATATCCAGATTTGGCGGGAACTCATCCTGTTTGTGAAGGATGGAGTTGTTGAAGTTGGAAGGAAAGAGTGTAGTATATTAGTATTTCGTCCTACGTTCTTTCATGGACATCGGATCAAGTCAATAATCATCGATTTCTTCGTAAATATTTTTCGTTTTCATTAATGAAACGTTCTATTTTTTACTATCCAAGTTTGTTGCAGTTCTAATTTTCTCTTCATCCGTTAAACTTGAGGGTTGATGGGTTTTTTCTAAAAAATAAAAAATAAAAATAACCCATAATAATGCAATTATAGGGGCAGGGGAATTTGAGCATTGGCTGCACCTCTGCAGGCACAAAGCTCCGGTCACTTGAACTAGTCCAAGTGGTTAAACTTATTTAATGGATATTTTCTTGGATCAAAATTTTCTTAGCAACCTGAAAAAATGAAGAAAATCCGTTCACTTACACTAATCCCCCATTGTACAATCCTACTTAGTGAATATGAAAAAAATGTTTTATTAAAAATAACAAGATTTTTCTCACTCATTCCACCTTCTCATTGACATCACTCTCTCCTCTTATTTTCACATTAGTTCTCTTTTACTCATTTTCATTAGACCATCAATAAATTTAACTTTGGCCAAAATATTTATATAAATAATATTCTCTAGAAATTTAAAAACTTTAATACAATGAGAAGGAAAATGCTTTAATAGAGCCGAAGGCTTCCGCTCACATGAAACTGGCGCCTTAACATTTGAAATTAAACGGCGTCGTTGTGATGCTCCGCTGCTTCTTTGGTCAATCTCCCGTTCTCTCCCTACGCGCCGCCGGAGAGTGGAAGCAGAACATCTCCAGAACGCATCTGAAAGACGCCCGGAGCTTTTCCCCATTTCCCGTACACCTCTCTCTCTATTTCTTGTTTTTCTTTATCAAAATATGTTCAGATTTGCTTTGAGTTAAAGCTTTTACTGGGTATTTCTGTGTTTTATTTCCTGTCAATTTATAACAAGAGATTGTCCAAAGTTTGAATCTTTCGCTGCTTTGAATGTCCATATATGTCATCTTTCCAGTTTCTAGCTTCAAGAATCTTATTGGGTAATGGGTATGAGAGTTTGTCCAAAAATGTCATCCTTTTCCCTTTCTTTTGTTTTGGTCACAGTAGATTATAATTCTAATTTAAAAAGAGTTTATGATGATTATTGTGTTGATCCATCCTTATAGGTGTTGAACCTCTGTTAAGTTCTTCATTTATGTCATTATCAGGTTGTAACAACTGTTAATTGGAGTAAGGTCTTTAGCTCAGTTCCTCAGGCGTTTAGGTTGTCCGTGAGGAATCTATCACGCAGAAGATTTTCAGTCATGAGTGGGAGTGGTTCTGTTCACAGTTCTGACAAAGAAGTGCTGGAAAAGTCGCCTAATTTGAGATCCTACCAAATTGTGGTGGCTGCAACGAGGGATTTGGGGATTGGGAAAGATGGAAATTTACCGTGGAGGTTGCCTTCCGATCTTAAGTTCTTCAAGGAGATCACATCTGCCACTTTGGGTGCTGGGAAGAGAAATGCTGTTGTGATGGGAAGAAATACTTGGGAGAGTATCCCTGCTAAATTTCGACCCCTGCCTGGTCGTCTCAACGTTGTGTTGACTCGTTCCGCGAATTCTTTTCCAAAGAATGATGAAAATGTTATCTCTTGTGTGAGCATTTCATCTGCTCTAGAGTTGCTGGCTGAATCTCCATTTTGCTCGTCAATAGAAAAGGTTTTTATCATTGGAGGTGGGCAAATATTCAGGGAAACATTCAGTGCACCAGAATGTGAAGCCATCCATATGACTGAAATCGAATCAAGCATTACATGTGATACTTTCGTTCCACCAGTTGATTGTTCAATATTCCGGCCTTGGTACTCTTCACCACCTATGGTAGAAAACAATATTCGCTTCAGTTTTGTTACCTATGCTCGATCAATGGCTAATGCTTCGGAGACGGTGAATTCAGTTCCTAAGAGGTCCAACATTTCAGATTTTTCTTTCTTGCCAAAAATGATCTTTGACAAGCATGATGAGTTCAAGTACTTGCGATTGGTTGAAGATATAATTGCTAATGGGAATGTCAAAGATGACCGAACAGGAACCGGTACTCTCTCAAAATTTGGTTGTGAGGTAATGACAAACTTTTCTGTCATGCTTACTTAGGGTGTTATGCTTTGCTGTGCTTCTGTCATGTGAAATTTTTCATCGCAATTCTAATCAATAGCCATTTCACAGATGCGGTTCAATTTGCGAAAATCTTTTCCACTCATTACTACCAAGGTATTGATTTTTTATTATTTCATATATATGTCTGTGAATCACACTATTCCTGTATGTGGCTATCTTTGAGTCGACAATGTTTGTGAATCATGTTAAAAGAACTATTTATCATTCAGAGAGTGTTTTGGAGAGGGGTTGTTGAAGAGCTTCTATGGTTCATTAGTGGTTCGACAAATGCAAAGGTACACATCACTGACATCAGCGACTTACTTCTACCTTTGATATGCGCTATTTGTTCCTGAAGCTGAAAAAGTCAAAATGGTATTCATGGAAACTTGCTGGTACAGGTCCTCAAGGAGAAAGGGATCAATATTTGGGATGGCAATGCATCGAGAGATTATCTTGACAGGTACTTATTATTTTTCGTTAAAGAAAGTTATACTGGAGTCGTGTCCCTAAATGTATGAAATGGTACTCTGTTGGCTGATTTCAGCATAGGCTTGGCAGATCGGGAAGAGGGTGATTTAGGACCGGTATATGGATTTCAATGGAGACATTTTGGTGCCAGGTTTGCTGTTGATCAGTTATTTCTGTATAATCGATATTCTTCCTTTAAGGAAACATTCAGAAAGGATCTTGTTTCGCAGATACACAGATATGCATGCAGACTACACAGGACAAGGATTTGATCAGCTGTTAGATGTTATTGATAGGATAAAAAACAATCCTAACGACAGAAGAATCGTCCTATCTGCATGGAATCCTTCCGACCTAAAGCTTATGGCTTTACCACCGTGCCACATGTTTGCTCAGGTTTTCGCACGACTCTACTACCGTTTCTTGTTTCCTTTTCATCCATCATTGCATCATTTTCTATATACGTTGCAGTTCTACGTAGCCAATGGGGAGCTATCGTGTCAGATGTATCAGCGCTCTGCTGATATGGGACTCGGTGTGCCATTTAACATTGCATCCTATGCTCTCTTGACATCCATGATTGCTCATGTTTGTGGTATGTGTTCACGAATCTTTCTCTACAAACTGTCATAGACTTCCCGTGTTTGATGATTTTGCGTGTTTCAATAGGTCTCGTTCCTGGCAATTTCATCCACGTTATAGGGGATGCTCATGTTTACAGAAACCATGTAGTTCCTCTTCAAGAACAGCTTCAGAAACTTCCAAAACCTTTCCCAGTAAGCGTATTCTTCTTTCGTAGAATTAGAAAACCATGGCATGGGTGATTTGATTCCTTTCCTGTTCTTACAGAGGCTGAAGATCATTCCAGACAAGAAGGACATAGGCTCGTTCATTGCTTCCGATTTCGAGCTGATTGGCTATGAACCATATCAGAAGATAGAAATGAAAATGGCTGTTTAATTAGTTCTGAAAGTACTTGTGTTTCATTTCATAATTTCACTTTTCGGTGTCTTAACTACTGTGATTGAGTACTTATTTCGGAGTAATCTTGGTTCTTCTTGCTTCTGAGGAAATCGACGAGGATCTGCAACGCAATATCTGGATTATCATTCTCCATGAGTTCGCCGGCAATGTCTGCAGGTGTAACCTGGACTTCCGACAGCAGATCTGCAACTTCAGTGAAGAGTTTGTGATCCTCTATGTTCAGATAGTTGCGAGCTAACGTTAGGAAGCCGCTGTCAGTGCAATAGGACATTTCAATGTGAACATCCATTCGACCCCGCCGGAGTAAGGCCGGATCCAACCGGTTTTTGTGATTGGTCGTGAACACGATGATCCGTTCGTCTACACAACACGACCATAGACCATCGATAAAATTCAGTAATCCAGACAGCGAAATCTACAAGAACCAATTGAACTTATTAGGGGCGGCAAAATGAGGCCATAACCTCAGGTTAAGCGAGTTGTCTATTTTTAAATTTGGTTAGGTACGAGTAAATTGGGTAATAGGTCAAGTATGGGTGCTCGGGTTGATCGCGAATGGATTAGATTTACAGACAAGTTAGATCCGTCTTGTTGGTTTAATCGGACTAGTAAATTCACACGAGTAAGTATATTGGCTGATATCCGTAGGTTTACTCATATAAGCTGGTATATAAATTCATATGAGCATGAGTTGAAACCCGTGGAATTATCTACACTATATTGGTTGATATATAGGTTAACATTTGGGTTGAAATTTACGGGTTTACCAGATTGAGTAATTTTCGATCCGTTGGTTGAACGGATTCAACCTTAAATGTTTTATACTTGATTCATTTTTTATCTATTATAAAATGGGTCGAAATGAATCATATTCATATTACCGATCCATCCTCCTACTTGTAATCCCTAAAGCTTATGACATGGAATCCCGTTCATTTCAATTTATTTCCGTATAAATCAAGAGAAAAGAAAGACTGACCTTGTCATCCTCCTCTTCATTTCCTTCGATGGATTCCCGGTTGTGAACTCCGACGTTGGTGCAATCAATGTCTTCGATCACGAGTATGGACTTGCTGGGCAAACCGATCAACAGCCTTCTCAAATCAGAGTTGTAATGCATCTCCTTCATGTCCAAGTCATAGACATCAAACTTAAGGTAATTAGCCATGGCTGCAATCAAACTGGACTTTCCGGTCCCAGGTGGTCCGTACAACAAGTAGCCTCTTTTCCAAGCTTTTCCCACTCTCCAGTAATATTCTTTCCTGCTTTTAAACCTGTCGAGATCCTCAATAAGCTTCCTCTTCATGTCCGGATCCATTGCTATGGTCTGAAAAGTAGCAGGGTGGTTCAGTGCCACAGAGCTCCACAGGTCTGTCTGGTGATAATCGTATGTGTGCAGTCTCACCACCTGAATTGCATAAAAGTAGATAAATATTAGGGATAAATACACCACAATTTCTTTAAAAAGTTTGTAAGTTTGTTTGGCAGATATGTGATTCTAATTGAAGCTAACTTATTTTGAGAATAGGGGAAATCAGTTTCTGTTTTTCTCCAAAAGAAAAAAAATAGCATCTGCTTTCAAAATAATCTATTTTTTAACATCTTATCGTACACTAAAAATGCTTAGCTTATAAGCAAATCAGTTTATAAACTCTGCTACACAACCTTAAACTCTTGACCGGCATAAAATTTTTTGATGTGTAACCTAAAACTTGAATTTTTTACTTCATATTCTAGACTAACCCAATATATTTCATTGACCGGCATAAACAAGTTGAATAACCTGACTTATCATTAAAAAGTTTGATGTGAAAGTTAAAATGTGAATTTTTCACCGGTGTAACTTGACCCAATTTATTAATCGGAATAAAAAAATTTTACATGGAAGTTAAAACATGAATCTTTTACTCGTGTGACCGGCATAAAAGAGTCAGCTAATCTGGTCTATTTCATCGATTGACAGATAAAAAATTGACGAAACGAATAACTTGAATTTTTCACACATACAAAATTTTATGTCCACATATACACCCCTTACCACTTATTATTAAGAATAAATTAATCCAACAAACAAAATATGATGATTTTCATTTCATAAGAGTTAGGACTTAATTGCACTTAAAAAAGTACTCGGGGTTTAAGTGTCACTCTGGACAAACAGACGGAAAAACAGAGCATTTTGACCAGAATAAATAGAGACTGAAAAAACAGAGTATTTTGATAAGAAAACATAACCTTCGAATCTTCCTTAATTTGCTTGGATTTGTCCAATATGTACATCAAGTAAGCTTTCAACACCGTATCCTTATACTTTTTATGAAACGTGACCTCATAAAACCTCTCCTCTGTTCTAGAATTTCCTCGAACATCCCCTTTAGCAGTTCCATTAATCTGGGCTGACAGAAGAACCCATCGGAATCTAACCCCCTCGAATGAATCCACGATTTCCTGGTTCGTGTCGACGGAGAACGCGATCTCCGGCTCTTTCTCCGCCTTGTTCGCCCTAATTCGCTGTGTTAAAATTGAGATCTTCGTGCCGAGGTACAGATTGGCAGCGCTGAACATCTGGTTCGGAGTGAGCCCTTCCGATTCTTGTATGACGACGGTGAGTTCGGAGGAGAAGCGGTTGCAGAGTCTCCGGAGGCGGGAGGAGATGAAGGTCTGGAACTCGCCGGGGATGGTGTCGGTGACTGATCGGAGGAGGACGACGGAGGCGGTGATTGTGGCGGCGGCGGAGAGGAGATTGGCGGCTGTTGGGGACGATAGAGAATCAGTGGAGAATGAAACCATTTTTTCTGATTTTAAAAAAAGTTGGTTCTTGAATTTTTGGGTTTTTTCCAGTCGGATTTATAGAGGTGGGTGGATTTCTTGGTAGACAAGGTTCAGGGTTTAGGGAACGCTGAGGTTCAACAATGTACTCCCTCCCGTTTACTAACATTGGATTACTTACTTTTGACATTTGAATTTAGCAAGTTAGAATTAGTGGCTGGAAATTCATTAAAAAGTAAAAAAGTAAATTATTTGGATGAAAACAATCTAAAATTTGTCAAAAATGAAAATGAGCTAATATTTAAAAAAATTATCCTAAAAATGAAAGTGAGTCAATGTGAAAGAACAGCAGGTAGTAGCAGTAATGGAGTGAGTAACTATAATTCTATTTATTTTACTAGTTCAAATAATAAGTCGCCCGTAGAGTTGGATTTAAATGGAAAATGAAGAAGGGTTAGACTTGGGAAGGAAGAAAAAAATGAAGGAAGAATAATCAAAAGAAAAGAAAGACGGTTGCGCTGCTGGAAAGGAATGGATAAAAAGGTAGAACTTTTTTAGGGTTTCCTATTTTACTGCAATTTCGACATTGGTTCTGACATCGGAGGTGTCCTTGAAAATGCATTTCAAACACATGTTTCTTGTTTGAAAGTGATTTTGAAACTCCCTTAATCAGTAGTTTTTAGTACTCCCTCTGTCCCAACCGAATCTACACACTTTTCATTTTAATCTGTCTCAAACAAATCTGCACTTTATTCATTTTAAGAAAAATTTTACACAAAAAAACCTAAATACCCTTGAAATAATTAATACTACTCACAACCACATTACCTTTCCTTCTCACATGTTTTTGACCACTTCTCACAAAACCCCAGAAACCCTCAATTCTGCACACAACGCCTCCATTTTCCTCTCTCTCATATCTTCTCTTCTCTCTCCCCACCTCCATCTTTCTCTCTCGTATCTTTTCTAATTTGTACGTCAACATTGTGGCGGTGGTGTTAAAATCCGTCACCCCGAATGGAGTTTCGACGCAATTCGATTAGTGATTTGGGATTGCTGGCATACCTTAAGAGGTGACCTAGAGGGAGTTTGAGAGGCAGAGAGATGGGAGGTTTCAGATCTGCAACGAAGAAAATACACGAAGAAGACGGAGGATATTGAAGGAAGAAGGCAAGGACTTTTTAGTCATTTCACGCATATAAAGTTAAAAGTAGAATTTTATCTTTCTGCAAATTCCCCTGGGATAGAGGAAGGACATTCTTATAGGGTTCTTAGATGACGGTTCAACCACAGTGATCTAATTTAGTGCACTCCAGACACATGTTCCGACATCGAATGTCCCCTAGTGCATATTTTTTGTAGGGTTACTTATATGGCGGTTCAATTACGTTATCTATTCTAGTGCAGAGAGTGTTTTAAAGTAAACATCTAATCCAATTGCACAACAACGGTGGTTCAAACCCAACAGTCATTGATAATACTATGTTAGAAGTTGCCTATTCACCAACTGTTATTTAATAGATTTTCGAAACCGTCTATCATCAATATGACTATCGAAACACGTGTTCCTAATTTGAAACTTAGGATAAGCGATTGTTCCAAAGGAAAAAGTCCATAACCACTATAAACAAAGTCAATAATGGCAATTTCCACACTAGTGTGATGGCTCTAAATTAACAAATATAGAGAGATGGAATATTAAAAACTTAGATTCTATTACGACGAGTATTGAGCCTCCCTACACATTTTGTTGAGTACACACAAACAAAAAAATTATGCATAAACACACATGATCCTCGGTATATACTAGGTAGACGGATGAGCCAATCTCTTGATTTTGTTAGTTAAGCTCGTACTTCATTACTGCAGAATTACTGGAGCATTTATTTGTTTTTTGCTATGTCTATTTTTAGCAAATTACTTAGTCTTTCGTTGCGTGTTGACAAAGTCTTTTATTTGTTGGTTAGTTGCATGCATTTAGAAGAAGAAATGCAGCATGCTAGTTAATAGTGTCATGCATATAGGGATGAACGTGGCATGATTTTTGCTTCAGTAGTTTTTTTTCTTTTGCTTATACACAAGAATGGAAAAACGCAGAACTTTAAACTGCACCAAAATTCTTTGCCTGCTTTCGTTTACTTTCTTTTTGCAACAACAAGTCTTTGCCTTCTTTTGCTTTCTATTTCTTGCTTCTGCAATAATATGTGGTATCATAGCGTGTGGTATTTGATCCAAACCTCTGTAGTCGCTCGGTGTTCGATCCGCTTTTGCAAAATGGCAGGACGAGGAACAGGAACAACAGCAGGCGACAAGAACAGGGAGGGCAACTTCATCTCCACCATCGGAATGGCCAAAACTCGGGGGAGGAAGTGAGACACGCGTAGTGGAGCGGGTTATAAGGGAGAGTGATGGAGCGACGAACTATCCAACTCTCACTCGAACCAACTATGCAGATTGGGTGACTCTCATGAAGGTGCAGCTTCAACCACAGGACTTGTGGAAGGTGATTGAGGATGGTCTAGGTGGTCAACGTGATGATTGGCGGGCAATGTCGGCACTTCTTCGAGCAGTCCCGTCGGAGTTGGTGCGTACCCTTGGAGTCAAGATAACTGCCAAGGTGGCCTGGGATACACTCAAGATCATGCGAGTAGGTGTCGAATGTGTCCGGGAGGCCAAGGCACAAACTCGTAGGACAAAGTTTAAGAATCTCGCATTCAAGGATGACGAGGGAGTGGAGTCTTTTGGGATCCGATTCACAGCTATCGTCAATGATCTCGAGGTGTTAGGAGATCCGATGTACGAGCACAAGGCGGTGCTCAAATTTCTTCGAAGTGTGCCACGAAGGTACAAACAGATAGCCATGGCGATAGAGTCACTTGTGGATATAAAAACCATGTATATCGAAGAACTCATTGGTCGGCTATTGGTGATGGAAGAACACGGTGAACTTGAAGACTCCACACCTGTGGGAGGAGTTTACTTCTCACGGAGGAAGAGTGGAAGTCTCGGAAGCGTGTTCGTAAGCAAGAGCAAGGATCGTCCGATGGCAGCGACAAGAAGAACAAGGCTGGAACTAAACCAAAGACACCAACGGGGAATAAAGGAAAGTTATCATCCAGCAGCGATGGCAACGACGAAAAAAAGAAGGGCAATTGTCGCTACTGTGGAATTCCAAGGCATTAGGCAAAGGAGTGTCGCAAAGCAAAGCGTGATGAACAGGAGAATCTTACTCGCACTGAGGTGGAGGTAGATGATAAACCAGCATTACTATGGTGCAGGTTGGGGCGTTGGAACAAGGTGTCAACGAGACACCTCCGGAGGTGTACCTAAACGAGGAGAAGATGGTGCCCGTGGCTGCAGCTAAAGGCGTATGGTATCTCGACGCCGGCGCCAGTAATCACATGACAGGCGAAAAGAAAGCATTTAGGACCCTCGATGAAGCGGTGCATGGCACGGTGAGATTTGGCAACATGTCGGTGGTAAATATATGTGGCAGGGGCACGGTGATGTTCCAATGTCTCACTGGCGACCATCGTATTCTTTCAGATGTATACTACATTCCAAGTTTGCGAAGAAATATCATATCTCTCGGCCAGCTTGATGAGAATGGGTGCAAGGTTGTGATCGAAGGTGGGGTTCTCTGTATTCTTGATCAAGCTCGCAAGGTGTTGGCTCGAGTATCAAGGGCACGCAACTGCCTCTATGCGCTGAACCTGAACCTTGCAACATCGGTGAGTTTTTTTTATGAAGAAAGACGACATCGCTTGTCTTTGGCATGCTCGTTTTGGGCATCTTCATTT
>JAULKJ010000007.1:12999667-13012564 GCA_032355405.1 Rubia balearica
GGATGAAACTCGGGTCAATGATCGACTTTGCTTCATCTGCGGAAAAGCTTAAATTTGCAAGAATGCACGCTGAATCTGATCGCTCGCTGTCTGTGGATTGATCGTCGAGGATCTTGTTCTTGAGCATGAGAAGCTTGTTGGAAGGCCTCAATGCAGCAGCAAGCTCTTCGCTGAGCTTCTCAGAGAGGACTCTAGTGAGCCTGAAAGCATAGATTCTGTGTTCTTCGTTAGAGTTCTCGAGAAATGTAATCACTCTCCTGATACCATCTCCAAATCTTATATGAGAAGTGACAGAATCTGCAGAAAACAAAGTAGAAAAGAAATGATCAAGCACATTTTAAACATCTAAACTTTTTCATGATATCCCGGAAATAACTGGTCATTTTGATCGGCTATAAGCTGTCTTAACACATTGGTTAACTGAATGATCAACAATTTATGATCAACATGCTCTCATAGTCATCTAGTAAACAAATTAATGGTTTCATAGAAATGAGAGGTCCTTTTGAGCGGCTATATTCAGTCTGAACAAGTGTGGGTATAACCGGTCAAAACGGTTAAAAAGCATCATAACATAAGGGACCAAAATCACCAAAGTAGTGATTTTTCAGTAAAAGACTGATTCAGAAAGTAATAGCCCTGAAGCAATACCTGATGCATGGGGGGACGATGCGATGTGATACAGAATCTGCAGAGCATACAACTGGGATTGAGGCGATGCATGCAACAAAAGCCTGAGGAACCTAGAAATAATTGCCTCTGATTGCAGTAAATTCCCCGCTTTATCAGCAGATGCCAATTCCCACTGTCCCGAAAGCGCTACAATGTTTGCAACAATTGATGCAGCTAAGGTCTTCTGATCTGTTGACGCGACTTGACTCTCAAAAAGAATGTCTGTTAGCTCAGGAAGAACGGCCGAATCAATCAGGACACTCACATTATCATCGAGGCACGATAGGCTATACAGAGCTTGCAAGCCCGCTGCCATTCCTTCTTCCTTTGACAACATTTCGACGAAAATCTTGGTTCCATGGAGTGCAATGTGTTCTTTACTGGTATTTGTCAATGTTATCCTCCCTATTATGGATGCCATCTCCATTTTGACTTCATCGGAGCCTGTTGGAGAAGAAATGTTAGCATTGATGATTTTCAGTGGTGACACAAATTTCTTGTAATGTAAAGACGTTACCTTCGCGCATTTGTTTTAATAAAGGTTCAAATCTTCCAGCAATTGCTAATTGCTCGGTGTTGTTTTCGACAGTCTCTAGGTGCTTCAAGACTTGTTCGGCTAAATTAGATAATGAAGGGTTCTCCAGATTATCCGCCATGCTGGAAAGTAATACCAACGCTCCTTTTGCAGAAGCTATTTGAAGGCACAACGCTTCATCGCTCGAGAAGTCAAGGAGTAACTTGACTGCACATTCTTTCTCTTTCTCTGAACTCCCGATCAAACCTCGTATTGCCAACCTGATGATCCCATCTTCAAGCATCATCATCTGCAATATAGTCAAATCTATTAGTCTTACCAGAGAAAAATGAAAACACAAGTTTCATCTCTATATTTATTTCGGAGTGTCTGATCTTTTGAACTGGATACAAGCAACCTAACAAGTTCTTTTAACCAGCTATAAGCACTCTAGGAAATCCGTTCACTGAATGATCAACAATTTTACTCTACTTACAGCCAGTCATACTGATGAAACATGAAAACAAGCCATACACAAGGGGCTACATTAAACCAACAATAAAACAAAAAGGAACAAAATGACTGGACCGTAAACATAGGAACCTAAAGATTCAAAGTTTCAGCCACCGATATGGATAAAATGCATGAGCAGAACATCCTCAGACAGCTCAAAAACCAATCATTGGATGACCCAAGTACACTAGCAATAACATTTACAACAGCAGGGTTTTATCTATTCAAAATATCATTCTGAACCTTATAAAACTTGTAGACAGAGTTCTAGTCAAGAACTTTAAAAGGGCTTAATGTACAACTTACCCTGCTCTCGTCATCTTTGGCCATGCAAAGACAGACCATAAGAGCTTTGCTTCTTAACAAAGATCCCATGACCTTGGAACAATCCCGAAGCAGCTTCATAACCAGACCAACAATGCCAGCATTCCTCACTCTGTATCTACTACTAGGATGCTCTTCGCAAATGGTATAAACATTCTCAAGAACCTTCTCGACATCATCCATCGAAGCACTATCATGATCCTCAGTCAAACAAGACACGGACCTCTTAATCTGAACCTCAATGTTCCTATTCAGCCACTCTTCAATGGCACCAGCCAATCCAATGTTAGGTTTCAGCTCCAAAGAGTTCAACACCACCCCAGAAACCGGACACGTGGGCTCACGGCCATCATCAAAACACCTCTCGAACCAGTACTCAATTGCAGTCCTCTCATAGGTCTGCCCCGATTCCAGTGCTACCGGATCCTTCATAACCTCCTTAGTCAAAGGACACAAAAAGTTCTTGAAGGGAGTGATCTGGGCACCTTCCTCATCATTATCAAAATCCAATCTTTGAGTCAGAATGTCAGGCTGGGCAGCCCAACTATCAATGATCCTCTCTAATGAGGTCAAAATCCGCCTTTCGGATATAGAAACTGAGGTCCCTACGTCAATCCTGAGAAGCTTTACCTGATCAGATAATGCAGAATGATCGTTAGATTCTATACCTAAAGCCCTTGCTAAATCCAACACCATTGCACTTTGCACTGCCTTGCTGCTAGGTCTCCCTTGCCCTTCTTTTTGCAAGGTAAATCTAATTCTCTCTTCATTCTCTGTTACCTACAAAATCACACCCCAAGAACCCAACTTTAATAGAATCATGAAGAATCCATAACAGCAAAAATGAAATGAAATGAAAAATACACTAGAAAACATACATTGACACACACTGAAAGGTAGGAAAAAACCCCCAAGAACTCTATTGTAATGGAATTATGAAGAATCCACAATAACAAAAATAAAATCAACTAGAAAAGACAAAAACACTGAAGGGGGGAGGGAAGTTACCTTGAAAAGGGCTTGTTTCATATCAGTAGAGAGGTCGGAGATTTTCTTGTGGAGGTCGGATACGTCGTCGTTTTGGAGAGCGGATTCGAGAAGGGCTAACCACGCGGCAATGACCGACGTCCGTTCTTGGAGGGAAGAGCAGAGCTCCCGGCACTTGACCAGCACGAAAATCTTGCTTTTACTTCTATACACCGACATGGCCTCAGAAGCCCTCGTCATTTCGATGGAGATTCCTTTCAGCGCCGTCTGAAACGGAGGGGTGAGATTCTCCGGCGCTGGAGACGACGACCGGAGAAGCTGGCTCACCAGGAGCTGCAGCCTCTTAGCGTAGCCGGAGAAGCGCCGGGCGTTCTCCCAGGTATACTGGGCGTCGTCGATGTCGAAGAACGCGCGGTGGAGGGCGTCCAACGCCGCCTGCAAGGAGGGTGACGTCATTTCCCGGTCAGTCGTAGGATTACGGCGTGCATAAGCTACGGCGTTGAGTCCATGCAGTAAAAGGGGTGCTTCAGAGGTATCTCCGGCGGGTGATCGTCATATCGAGGGGAAATTCCGGTGGCCGGAGAAGTTTGGTAGTAGTAGTAGTCTTATGTTGGATCTGTGATCGGTGGATTATTACCGGGAAAGAAAGAAGAAAGATGAAGAATGGGTCAAGCGTTGACTGAAGCGAAGACTTTTGAAATTTGAGGAATTTTTGAGTGTTAAGTTTAGAGTACTAGGATAATCAGATGGCTGGTGCTTTATTTTTTTGTTTTCTTTCTCTTTGGACGCGGTGCTGAGGGATAATTATTGAGCATAACTATTCCCCGTTTGGCCGTTTCTTTAAAATGACACATCATTTTAGGTGTTAGAATTTAGGAGATAGTAAATAAATGGATGAAATTGAATAGAAAAAAAAAGTAAAATGAGTGGATGTAAAAATCTTAAACTTGTCATAATTAGCATGTGTCACTATAAAAGAAACATGATAAATTAAAAGGTGTGTCATTGTTAAAGAAATCAAGGGAATACTTTTAGTAGTGAAAGGATTGTGTTTTTTGGGGGGATTTGTTTTAGTCAAATTTAACATAATTTAAGACATATTTTGCTTGTTCAAATCTTAACAACCAAATTAACTCATACTAGCATGGGATTGATGGAAGGTTGACTGGACTGAGTGAGGAACTATGGAATATGGCGACAATTGGTTGTTAGATTTTGTTGACTCCAAATTAGTCGTTAATGAATGCTTCAATAAGTTCACTAACCCTTACATGATATAAAATAAATTGAGAAAAGTGTTATTATAACCCCATAAAATTTACATAAGTGTCAATATAACCCTTCACTATTTGAAAGTGCTAATATAACCTTAGATAATAAGTGAATGTGTCAATAGTGAATTTTGACTGAAATTTTATAAAAATATTATTTTATCCTTCTAAAAAATTTATTTTAAAAAAGAAGAAGAGTGAAGTGACTATTATACCTTACTTCGAGGGGAGAAACCAAATAATTTAATAAGACTGACTGGGAAGTGATTTCGGATTTAATGTTATCGGTCCAATATTGTACCCAGCACGTAGTTTTAGCTAGTCAGACCAGGATTAGTCGGAACGTTGTTGGTTACGACCAGTATCATTTTTTCATCCCCATTTTATTTTTAGACTAGTTTTAGAATAGTTGTTAGATATGTTGTTACCGACAATTTAGTACCTAGCCTACGGGCAACTAATGTAAGCTTTCGGGCAACTTAATGTAAGCCTCCGGGCAACAAAAGCCAATTTTTTGGCAACAAATGATCTTAATGAAAAAGGAAGGACACCCTCCAAACCCCGTCTACGACGGTTTAATTTTTTTAAAAAATTATACCTTACTCCTAAACCCTAGCCTTATTTCTTCCCCATCTTACCCGCGTTCTCGTCTTCTTCTACCAGCAGACCTTCTTCACTTTCTCTTCTTCTTTTCCACGCAGTGGCTTATGATTCTTTTCTTCGCTGTTCTCGTTCTGTAGCCGGGGATTATTAAGACGCCCATTAGAGCGGAGCCAGTTGGTGGAGCCGACAGAGGCTGAGCCAAGCCAAAGGTCGACGAGAGCGGTGGAGCACTTCATTTCTGGCATCGAAAGGAGAAGAAGAGCACACCATGTCCGACGTCAAATCAGTCGAATAGGGTTGGACTGGTGGTGACGACTAAGTCAATGTTGGATTGTCCAGTAAAGGGTTATATTAGCGCTTTCATCAACTAGTTAAAATTGTTTTTGTAATTTCAATTATTTGAGATTATATTGACACTTATTCAAATATATAGAGTTATATTTGAATATTGTCCTAATAAATTTATACCGGTATAGTAAATAAAGGTTAACTATTAGTTGCTGATCATTTTATTTGGACGGTTTGATTAATTGATTAACTAATTCTTTGTGTTGCCGTTTTGACTTTCTGAAGCTTGTTCTATAAATGATCGTTAGTTGTTAGCTATAATAAAATGAATCCAAAAAGTTGTTCTTGATAACTATTTTTATTTTACTAAAATAATTAATTTTTCAACTAACTAAAAAATCAGTTGTCAAACACCATTTTAACTGATCAAAATATACTAATTATTAATAAATTTATCCTTTTGTTAATCTCACATCAGTCACTATATTATTACATTATGAATTTTTACTATATTTATCATTACTTTATTTTAAAATAATTAACTAAATTCTCTTCTACATCCTCTATCAATATTTTATGTCAAGATCAGTAGAACAAGTAATCTAAACTGATAAAACACACTCCCTCCGTCCCCACAGTTTTGACCACTTTTTTGGTCAACTTTCTCATAACATGTTTGACCATAAATTTCAATTAGTATATCATCATGTGAGATATTGTTAAACTCCTATGTCTACGTAGTTTCTAAATATCAAATTTTTATGTACCATTAATATTTGTAATTAAAGTTATTGATGGTCAAACATGGTGTGAGAAAATTGATAAAAAAGTGGCCATTAATCCTGGGACGGAGGGAGTACATATATGCTATGTACTCACATCACTCACTTCAAAAGTTTCAAAAAGCTCACCAGCCTTCATTGATACATCGAAAATTAATGTTAGAAAAATGTGCATTTATGCCCCCTCTGTTTCTTGTTTTGTGCACATATATTTTTCAGTTTTTTTAAAGTGCATTTGTACCTCTAGTGACATTTTGAAAGTGCATTTGTATCCCTGGTGACATCTGAAAAATTGGTCAACTTTGGCAATTATCGGACTCAAAGGAAATGATTGTTTTGCCTATAAAAAAGCCAAAATTTAGAAACTAATTTTGAATTTTCGCCCCATATCTTGAATCCGTTCGAGTAATCCAACTCAGACGAGAGAAATTCGTTGGAATTAGGGTTGGAAACAAGAACTAAATCTCACCCGGCCAAATCGCGGATGAAGAGCTTCGAATCCTAGTCCATATAACACTGTTTTTTAGCTCAAAATTTTGACAAGATAATTTGTTATCGATGTTGATGAAGGATGGACCCCACTTCAGTGAAAGGTAAAATGATCCTTAGCTTTTCAAAAATGAAGAGGAGGTTTTTTTTGGTAATTTTAATATTGGCCAACACCGGAAAATAACATGTCAACGTCAAACTCATGCAGGAGGGGTATGAGATTTTATGTCACAACTAATCCAGCGATATATGTGTACTTTTAAAAAACTGGAAGTATGTGTGAACTAATCACAAAACAGGGGATATGAATGCATTTTGCCCTAGTTTATCATAATCTGATTTCTCTGATTATACTAGTAGTTGCACTGGTGGTCAATGCTCATTGATACCTAAAAAGATTTGTTCAATTGACTGGTGATTCAATCATCTTAAAGTAAATTTTTGGAAGATCATTGTAGTCAGAAATTGAAATGTAGACATTCGTCAATTGTATTTCGTGTAATAATAATTGTAATATATTTAAGTTTAAAATTAAAAAGACCTGAATCCAAGTCACGAAATGAAGACATATTTGTCTATACAGTAAACATGTCCTCATTTAGACAATTTTTTAAAAAAAATAAAAAATAAAAACGAATGTAGAGATTTTCTGTTTCTTTCTGTTTTTCCTCTCCCGTGTGATTTCTGGGGGCAATGCCTCTTATTGCTTTCCTGAAAACATCATCTGTTGCTGCCAAAAACCAGAAAACAAGACTCCAATTTGCAGGAAGGTGCATCGTTAATCGATACGCGATATCGGGTTTAGCTTCAGATGCGACTAATATCACGACCAAATACTAAGGTTGTCAACCAGTTGATCGCCACGTAAAATCTGTTCCTCCAGCTTATAACACGCGTAAGATAGGCCGAGCGCCAGATAAACCAGCTTGTGAATCCAGCCATTGATACTCCTTTAGCCTCCTGCAAGTACCGAAACAAGAAAAACTGAGTTTCGAGCACTGAAAGAACAAACAAAAGATTTCATTCAGTTCCTATGATGAATGATTATAACCTTGCTCTGCCTTAGGTCCACAAGGGCTTTGTATCTGCCTAAGGTAGCCATGCTCCCGAGATGTTTATACACGAATTTAGGCCCAACGTCCACATTTACAGATGAATTTGCAGGTCCTCCACCAGCTTTCCCAATTCTGTTCAATTCTTTCGCTAAATACTTCCCTTGACGCTCAGCAACCTAACCAGAAAGGGAGGCGCGCAACCAATGTAACGACATAAGAAATCACGACATTGTCCTAAACATTAGCCTAAAACGCGGGACAGGTTTTTTTTTAAATATGGTATATAGGACTGAGAAGCCATAATAATTCAACTCGGGGGAAGGGGATTTGAACCCGGGTTGCACCTGATCGGGCGCAGTAATCTCATCTCAGGTCAAAGAAGGGAATTTTGCAAACTTACTTGAGCGAGAGCAGGAAGGACGTCTTTGCCTGTACTTTCAAGGAACCCGCAACAGTCACCAATCGAGTAAAGATCTGGCACAGAGGGAACACGCAGCCATTCATCGACTCCTATCCTAAACATACATTAAATTTTATTAAAAGTTAGAGATTAGCATAAATTTGACTGATGAATAGACAAATACATCCTCAATAATCTTTCTAAAACATATACAGTTTCAAGTTCTATGACTAAATGAAGACATATCTGCCTATACAATAAAAAATACGGACTGCATACAATGAACTTCGAACTACAAATAGAAGATGAGTAAATATATCATAACAGCATGACAATTACTTAATTACACTTGCCTCGATTCATGCCGGAATAATGATAGAAGATGCATCTTATCGTATTATTAGATAGACCTAAATCTACAATGGAGGTTCAAATTGAGGTTTCGGAGAAAGTAAGAAAGCCGTAAAAGGACATCTAACCTTCCTCCGGGTGATTTAGGAACCTCGAGGGATTTCACAAAAGGAGATGGACCAACACCAGTAGACCATACCAACAAACCATAAGGTACATCAGTTCCATCACTGAGGACTATCTTGTCGGGCTGAACATCCTTCACAATCCCACGCTTCAGACGAACTCCTGACTGTGAAACTATTGAATTAGTCCACAATCAAATGTAATAAGAAGGATTCAGAATTGCTACATTTGTTCGGAAAAAAGAGAGAGAAATACATGATACGGATCACGGAGTTTAACGAACATTCTAAGATACACGATGATTCACTTTTTCCCTCATTAAATATCAATATTAATGAGGGAAAAAGTACACAAATGTCGACCTGGTATAATATCAGCAGCAATCTCTCACCTTAGTCAACTGATTGGATGCATATACCCGAAGGCGATCATCAAAGGAAGATAATATCTCATTTGCCTGCAACGAACAGCCATTAACTACATAACTGAGCACAAGTTTCTTTCTTGAAGAGACAAAGACATTATCTTTTACAAACCTCAATCAAAGTAACATGAATATAATCCTTGACATGAGCGTATCTCTGACAGACATCCTTCCTGATAAAGTCGCTAAGTTCACCGCTGAACTCAACCCCAGTCGGGCCACCTCCGACAACAACACAATGCAGCAGCCGGCTTTTCTCATCCTCACTAACTCCTGCCATAAACAGCAACATTCATCATCACTAACCATTTTCCCAGCAGAAAATCCATATCATCATCATTGACATATTTGAAACCAACCTGGCACATCAGAGAGCATCAAATTCAGGAGCAGCTTTCGCCGGATTTCCTGAGCATGATGAACCTCCCGAAGGAAAATCGCGTGTTCCCTAACACCCCTAATACCAAATGTGGATGCCTCGGCCCCGGAAGCAATAATCAGCTTGTCATACGCGATATCAAAGCTCCATGGGGACAGAGTCTCCACTCCATCAGTCACAGTTTCGCATTTCACCTACCCCATTTCAAATAAAAATCAAATTCATCAGAGCCAAATTCAAGAAACTCTAAATTACCGCTCCCTTTGCCCCTAAACTAAAAGTGCAAACTTTGGTGTTTTTCCACTTGCTCTGTAAAACACGTTTTACAGTCTTAAATCATAAAACATTATAAAAGTGAAAACTTACTTGCTCTGTAGAACATGTTTTACAGACTTAAATCATAACTAAACATTACAGAAGTGCAAAATTTGGTGTTTTTACACTTGCTCGATAAAACATGTTTAACAACTTAAATCATAACTAAACATTATAAAACTGCTCTATAAATCATGTTTTACCAACTTAAATCATAACTAAACATTATAAAAGTGCAAAATTTGGTGTTTTTACACTTACTCTGTAAAACATGCTTAACCAACTTAAATCATAACTAAACATTATAAAAAATTGCTCCGTGAACATGTTTTACCAACTTAAATCATAACTAAACATTATAAAAACTAGACATTTAGAAATAAAGATGTTACACCGAGTCTAACAATATTCGAGTAATAATTGGCAATATAAGTGTGCAGTTTAGTTCTATATTTACCACATGGTTGTTGAAATCAACGCCGGTAGAATTCGCCATAAAGTAGAAAGAACCGGGTTCAGTGGAAATCGCGGGCTGAATCCGGCCAATGGGCTCCGCCACGGACCGGAACTCGAGAGTTCCTACACAAGTAGACGCAAGCAGAGGAGTGAACACCATGTGATTCCTCGGAGAAACGCACACGACGTCGTAGATACTCGTATCAATGTCCTTTATCAGCCGACATCCCGCCCACCCGGACCCCAGTACCACCACCCGCGGCTTCTGACCACCCTTCGTGGGCTCCAACGCCGGAGAAGTGGGACCCGGTCGCGTCGGCTCCGGCGCGGCGGTGCTGAACTGCAGAAGCGACCGGTGGCCGAGTGAGTAGATAATCGATTTGTTAACGGAAATCGCAGGTTTAACTGATGATTGCGATGATCTTAACGCTGTGGTGGACAGTTGGAGGAGGTTTCTGAACCAAGGCATGGTTCTTGTCGGAATCTCGGATGGATTTTTTTTTCTTTCCCAAGATTCCAACTTTTTGGGGGATTCTTTAAGAATTTGAGGGAATATGCAAAAGGGTTGGAGATTTAAGCATGGTTTTGGAGATTGGAAGAGGCATTGGGAATGGGTATCCAATAATTATGGAAGAAAGTTCCGAGTAAAATGGAAAAAATGGAAGTTTCCGAGTAGAATGGAAAAAATGGAAGTGCAGTAATGGCGGCGGCGGAGAAGGGTCAACAGGTGGCGGGGGAGGATCGATATCGAGAGATTGGGAACTGAAATTTTGGCGCAACAAGATTACTGAATTTACTGTTGATGAAGTCAAACCGCACAAAATTTGGTCCTTTATCTAGAAGTTCTGGACCTTATGAATTAGCCCTCTAGTGAGAATTGTAACTAAAAACGATTGATAAAAAAACAAGAACTAAGAACAGCTTTCGACCATGAATAAAATTTTGACGAGTGATATTTCTATATTAGTTAAATGTTGGAAAACCCGAAATAATTATTAACTTTTTAGGTTAGGAGTTGCTTTAACATTTGACAACTGGTGACGAATTATTCCGTTTTTCTGTGCCTTTAGAAGAAATATTGTACTTTTCAGGATTTTTTTGATTAGATTAATGAAAGGATTGATTTGAGTAAATGATTTATGGGTAAACTGAATTATGAATTTTCTTGATTATAAAAATTGCATTTCCGCTCGACTCTCTTTCTCTCTTAATCTTTTTTGTTATGTTCAAAAGTTGGTGAAAGGAAGCTGTAAGAATTGAGCACTAGTAATGATATATTATTTTGTGTTAATATTACTCTAAGGATTTTTTAAATGAAAATCAAGGATTAATAGGAGACAAATTTGTTTTAAAAACAGTGAATTTTTTTTTGAGAATTTTATCTA
Source organism: Rubia balearica (assembly GCA_032355405.1). NCBI lineage: Eukaryota > Viridiplantae > Streptophyta > Magnoliopsida > Gentianales > Rubiaceae > Rubia > Rubia balearica. The sequence continues at coordinate 13,011,002 of JAULKJ010000007.1, forward strand.
TATGTTATACTTGTATGAAACATCTTGCTTGCTAGTTATACGTTTTTTATAACATGTTTTATATTTTCACAGCTTACATGAAAACGTTGAGGTTGTGCATGGCGATCGATTATTTTCACAATTTTATATAATTTTTCAATACGTATGATTTATGTGCCATTTTAATTTGTATTATTAAATAGTGTGTTATTTATTTTTCACACTTAATGTCAATATTATTGCAACAAATTGTTAGCTCTTTGTTTTATTATGTTAGTACCCATATGCAAACACAACACATTTTCTCTAGTAGAGTGATTTCTCGTCAGCGTCAGAAAATGACCATCAAATAGTTGATTTTTAGATGCTCTAATTTATCTCCTCATTAACTTTTTTTTGTTGGAACGACAGGATCATAAGAGTGAGGATTCACCTTTTTACTCCAACAAATTAAAGAAAAAGGAGAGCTAACTTGTAAAAGATGTACTCCCTCTGTAGTCAAATCTGCCCACTTTTTGATCAATTTTTTCAAGACACGTTTGATCATATATTTCAACTAGTAGATAGACACCAATATCATCATGTGAGATATTGTTGGATTCGTTGTATAATTTATTTTCTAAATATTAAATTTTAACACACTGTTAGTATATGTAACTAGAGTTATCGTTTGTCAAATATGATTTGAGAAAGTTGACAAAAAGTGTGCACATTCGGATGTGACGGAGAGGATCAAAAGATATCCACAACCAATTAACATCTCAACAAGAAGTGCCCAAGTTGGATACATAAACAAATTATGCATCCAGACTCATACAAGACCACAAACAAACAAACTCAAATATAGAAATAACACATCATTACTTTTTGGTTGAGAGTTGGTACTAGAAGTCCAAGCTCCATTATTGGGAAATACAGGAAAAAAAAGGTAAAGCACATACGTAATTGTAATTAAGCATCAATTTACAACGTTGATTTCAAGGTTGGGCTTTGGATTTGGGCTTAGGCTTGGGCTTGGGTATTGGTTTTTGAGGCTGTTTTGGGCTATGGGCGCCATTTGCGGACTCTCTTTCATAATCATTCAGCCATATTCCCAGTAGTGCCCTTCCTCCCACTTGCTCTTCCTCCCCTGTCAACAGCATATTTGGGATTCCATAAAAATCTACGCATGCACAAATAATAATTTATTTTTTTAAAAAAACGCATCCACATCGATAAGAGAAATTCTCAGTAAAGTGGTTTGTTTATAAGTTTATGGAAAGGGTCTAGTTGGGTTGAATTAGAATTATAGAAATGTAAAATATTTTTGTTACAATATTAAAATTATATTATGCAGCGTGCAATAATTATAAGTTTATGATACAGTCTAAAAGTTTTATGTTAACTCATTATAATTTGCAATTTAAACTTTATTTTTTCATAGCTTAAATTTACCATTTATTCTTGTTAAATTGAATTGAATTCCAGCTAAACTCTGGAGATATGACCTAAATCGGGTGCTTTCTTGAATGAGTGCCAATTCTAAAAAATTGGATGCATACTAGGGCAATCACCCAAAATGGATGAAAATAGGGTGGCCTATTT
>JAULKJ010000007.1:13023729-13036347 GCA_032355405.1 Rubia balearica
TATTAGTTCACATTCGCCTCATACCCTTCCCACCCCACTAAACCCGCTATATACCCACTAATTAAGTACATAATAAATTATTATTTGTCAATAATGCAAATATCTTTCCTATAATATTTTCATGTAAATATATTTATTTCATGTAAATATATTTAAAAAATTTTAATTTTAAAATTATTATAATGTGGTGGATTTTAGGTATTTTTGAAGATAAAAGAGGGGTGATTACAATGAGTTTGAAGTTGGCAGGGGACCCAAGTGGATAATGGGCCAGGGATGAATTTTATGTAATACCTAATGGGGCAGGTGGATTTTAATGTTGTACCCACCATGGGTGAGGAGGTGGGTATGGGTATGAAAAATTATAAGTGGGCAATGGTATGGAGGTACCATAATCCGTACTCCCTCCACTTTATTGCCATCCCTAGAGGCAGCGGGTGGTTTGGGTTTTGGAAGTCAAAGCGGCGGTGGTTTGGGCTCAAGTAGTGGGGCGGCAGCGAGTGTTTTGGATTTTGGGGTTTTAGCTTCAGGTGGAGGCGAGAGGATGGTTAGGGTTTAGGGGTCAGAGTCGAGCAGGGTTAGCGACGTGGTTTGGGTTTGAGCAATGGGGACGACGATGGGTGTTTTGGGTTTAGGGGTTTCAGCTTCGGATGGGGGCACGACTGTGTTTTGGGTTTTGGGTCAGATTCGAAAGGGTTTCACGCTGGTGGTCTGGGATCAAGCGGTGAGAGAGACAATAGTGTTTTGGGGTTTCAGCTTCGGGTGGGGCATGACTATGTTTTGGGTTTTGGGGTCTGAGTCGAACCGGTTTCACGCTGGTGGTTGGGTTCGAGCGGTGAGAGAGACGGCGGTGTTTTGGGGTTTCAACTTCGAGTGGGAGCGTGATGATGGTTTGGGTTTTGGGGTCAGAGTCGAGCGGGTTTAGCAGAGGTGGTTTGGTTCGAGCGGTGGCGACACTTCGGTGATGGAGCATCGGCGGAATCAATGGTGGATCTTCGGCGGAGGTGGTAAAGATAAAATAGTTCTTAGACATTCATAGTTCAGTCGAGGGCATTTTGTCATTTTAAGTGTGGTCAACGGTGTCCATGTCAAGGTTAACACCGGAAGTGCCACTAGAGAGTTATATTGACATTTTCATTCAATATTTAGGGTTATTATTTTTACTTTAAAAAACTTAAGGAGTAGCAGACACTTTCACAACTGTATAACGTTATATTGGTATTTTTCTCTAAATAAAATTAAAAGACAAAGTTTTCGTAAAAAAGACGATCTTTCCATAGGTATATGGAAAGACGGGGTTGAATTAGAATTATAAAAAGGTAAAATGTTTTAGTTACAATATTAAAATTTTATTGTACAACATGTAATAATTATAAGTTTATGATCCGATTAATACAACCCAAAAATTTTATCTTAATTTCTTCTAATTTGCAGTTTAAACCTTGGTATTTCCATAACTTATGAAAAACTCATCTTTCAAGAGACAGACTCAAATTAAAATTTAAGAAAACCACTACAATACATAAACAATTTTACTAATTACATAGCGTAACTCATATAAAAAAACTTGTACTTTCAAAATTGGAATACGTGACCTTCCACATTACAGCCATGTCAGTACATATCCTTGTTTACTAATGTTTTGGTTGAACTATGATAAATTGGCAACCATGGAGAACCGTCCAAAGTCCCAAATGCTAAGATCCAAATGTTGAAGAACGCACATGAACAATTTGTGAGGTCGGTCACATGATAAAAAAGGACAAAAAAATACTACAGAGGACTTGTCAAGCGATGAAATTGAAACCTTTAGAATTCTAATCTTCGTATAAATTAAAGGAAATATACATATATAACCATATATAATTCAATAAGTGTCCATATAACGCTGAGATAATTCCCTAACTCTACTAGGAACAGTAATAGTTTAGCGGATCCCTTAACCATTTATATAGGTTTAAGAAAAAATTGTCTACCGATGAAACCTTTAGAATTCTAACCTTCATATAAATTAATAGGACATATAAAAATATCACCCTATATAATTCAGTAAATGCACATATAACGCTGAGATAATTTTTATTGCAAAAACAACCCTAACTACTTTATATAAGTGCAAATATAATCTTAAACACTATATTCCGGCATTGACTGACCATTTCCGACCATTGACCGAATGGAAATGATCAAAATATCCCTTCAGCCTAACACTAAAATTTGAAAGACAAAAATGCCCTACCTCCACCACCTTTGTTGCCTCCTCCACCACAAATTGTCGTCGGCCCGCCTCCATCACAACCAAGCTAGCCCTGCCTTGCCACCACCTTCCACCCCTGCCACGACCACCAGCCACCAGCCATCCCGCCACCACCATCAACCCCACCACTGCCCAGCCAACCCTACATCTTCCACCCCGCCACCCCTGCCCAACCACCCAGCCACTACTGCCCAGCCAACCCCGCCACCACCCGACCCCTCCGCTCCACAATCTCACCAATTCCATCTTCCCGCAACTCGAAAACACCGCCGAGCCCTGCCCAACTCTTTCGCCACCGGCGTCGACTTGAATAAGTTGGTCAACTTTAGCTCCAAAAATGCCGACTTCAAAATGCCGACGCTGACCATAAGCCCTAGCCCAACTTAAAAATGCCGACATCGACCATAACTTTGAGATTAAGCTCTGTTTTGCAATATCGTTGAAGAACAATCAGCTAAATGGTACCTTCAGCTTTGCCCCGAGATAGTTTCTAAGACCAAAAGCCCTAGCCCGACTCCAAAACGCCGATGCCGATTGGTAATTAAGCTCCGTTTAGGAGTGGAGCTGCTTCACGCCGAATAAGACGAGGAGGAGAAAGGACGCGACGATGGGAGGGAGAGGATGCAACGGAGGAGGTAGTCATTGAGTTGGATGACACCATCGCCGCTATTTTCGGAGTTGGGCTCTGCGTGGAGGAAGAAAAGAAAAAGGGAAAGAAGAATAATATTAGCTAGAGCTTCATGGTTATAGGGTATGAAAATAATTTCAAAGTTTTTCGTGTTTTTTTATATTTTTCATAGAAAGTTGAAATGATCTTTTCATTAAATTCCAGTTTACATTTGCCGGAATGATTATATTTGCACATACACTAGTTATTTAGAGTTATATTTGCACTTTAAATTATATTTGCACTTATGTGAATTATGTAGAGCTATATATGCACTTTTCTCTAAATTAAATTTACAATTTCATCAATTTTTTATTATAATATAATACAAATGGATTTCATTTATACAAACATTCTCTGAGATTAAGTTTTAAACAATATTTTTTGTGGTAAAATGAAAGTGCATAGACAACATTCTGTTTCGAACCGATTCCAGAAGCAAATTTTAGATCTGACTTTTCTCCCCATTGCAAAATGGCCAACTTGTCAGAAAATTACGCTAATCGCATACAAAATTTAATATAACCACACATTTTAAAGCAATTTAAAAGCGAAAAATTCATGGCTCCTTTCACTATCCAGCCATCTCTATTAAATTAATGCTTTCTACTTAGTCCTCTAGATTAGTTTATCATCGACTTTGGGACAGAGAATACCATTAAGTATGAACGAAAATATAGAGAACATTTTGAGGTGTGATAATTTTCAGCATGTATAACTATAAACTGCAAGGACGTTTTAATCTGAACTGAATCTTCCTCACCCAAAAACTTAAGTAAAATACTCTCGAATCACAATATAAATTGTAAAAAAAAATTCTTAGTTTCTAAAGTTTAATATTCTCTAACTATAGAAATTAGTATTTAAGTTTTTTTTACTAAACTAAATTTAAAAATATTACACATTTAAATATGATTAATATTGAAAATACAATAATCGCGCAATTTAGTCTCTAGAGTTGATAAAGGGAAACAAGCCCATGACTTTCTTTCTCTATATAGTATTCCCCCTTCACATATATTCCGCGACTTTCAAAATCTTCAGGAGGGGAGATTGACGCCGCCACTAGATCTAGCGGCCTCCCCCTCTCTCATGTTGAGAGTAAGGTAGTCTGTTCCTCCCACCTTTTTCAACCTGAACTCAAACGCTGCCCATCCTAAGTCAACACTATTCGTTCAGCCCTTTGCTTTGGTTTGCTATTTTTCGGCCTCTTCACTGCGGTCGGCTATTACCAAGGCGGCCACGTGATGGGAGGTTCAAATTTTGAGAGAACTGTCCCCCAAGAACCACGTGTTTGGACGATGAACTTTTTTGTCACATCTGGCCCCAGAAGGTACTCAACAACGAATCTAGCGATCCTCAATGGAAATTCCGCCAATCAACGATTTGGTAAACTGTTCAACGACTTAATCGGGGAGAAGGTTTATTTTATTTCATGTATTTTTCTTTCTTTCCACTGCAATGTTTGTATTATTTTTCTTTTTGGTTGTCAAGCTATGAAACCGACACCAATCCCCGTATCTCACGAGTAGATCTAATCTTCATCTTTAAAGTGAAATCATGTCGCAAACTCCTAAAATAGACCACTAGTGATGTAATCACCAGGGGGCGGGGGTTGTAGTGAGTTCAAATTTGTGGCGCCACATAGAAGGTTAGTGTTAATGTTGGTTAATGATTGATTTTATCTGTTATTGAGATAGCTATTTAATAGTAGATACAAAGGGTACAAATATAAAATCTACAATATACAGAGAAGGTTATGGAGTCATCTATAAGCTATCACCCTCCTCTCAAGCGAAGCGTGGGAAGAGAAGTCACGCACAGTTTGGATTGAAAGAGATAGAAAAGAGGACGAGATAAACCCTTGGTAAATATACTCGCAATCTACAGTGGTGAAGGAACGTGCCGAGTGATCAATTTTCCATAAGCAACAAGCTCACGAACAAAATTTTAGTCAATGTAAATGTGTCTTTCCCGTCTATGGCAACTGGATTCTGGAACTGGAGGACGACACTTTTGTTGTCACACAATAGACGAGGCGGTGAGGATAGGGGAATACGAAGATTCTTCAATAAGTTGCACAACCAAGCAATTTCTGCAGTGATATTGGCCATGGTGCGATACTTAGACTCAAAATTGGAGCGAGACACATTGGGCGGCTTTTAGCACTCCAAGACACAATATTACCACTGAGGAAGGTAGCATAACCGTATAGTGACGAGTCTCCTAGCATCGAGCCCAACAAGCATCCGAGTATTCGAAGACCACGAGCGGATCAGAGAAAGGTCAAAATATTAGCCCGTAATGAAGAGTATCGCGTATATAGTAAAGAATACGGGTAACAACCTGATAATGTACATTCCCGAGAGATTGCAAGAATTGGCTGACAGAATTAGCTGCAAAGGCAATATCCGGCTTAGAGATAGTCAAATACTTAAGAGCACTAACAAGCGAGATATAAAGCGTAGGATTGGAGAAAAGTTCCCTATCCGAGCTAAGGAGTTGACCTTCAGGGGCAAAATGGGTAGACATAGGAGTGGCATCGACCATACCAACATGCCGGAGAATCTCCATGGCATACTTAACCTGTCCAAGACAAAGACCGGAGGCGGACCTAGAGACTTCAAGCCCAAGGAAGTAGAGAAGAGGCCCAAGATCCTTAATGGTGAACTCTTGATTGGTGCGAGCAATAAATTGTCGAATAAGAGTGTGATCATTGCTAGTAAGAATAATGTCATCAACATAAAAAAAATAGATAACCCGAGAGCCGCAAATATAGGTAAAGAGAGAACGTAATCTGGAAACCGCTTGGCTATGAAGACTATTGATAGTGTAAACTGCCATAGAGAAAGCATCATTCCAATAAGATAATGGAAGCTGAGAGTGAAATAACATGGATAGGGCTATCTCAATGATGTGGTGATAAGTTGATGGTGAATACCATGAGTTGAAATATGAGGGTAATCAAGAGTTTGTAAATTCGGTACCACCTTCACTCTAAAAGAATTTAATAGAGTGTGAAAATTTATTTCCACAAGCCTCTGAAAAACAACAAACACTTCAAAAAAGACTGATTTTTGCCACAAAGCATAATACCAGGTAAAGCGAGATAAATCATCAATAAACACCGCATAGTAACAAAAACCAGACTCGGCGATAATGAGTTTTGGACCCCATAAATCACAGTGAATCAGAGACAATAATGAGGTAGCTCATTTAGAATTGTCCACAAAAGAAAGTCTTTTAATTTTAGCCTCTTTACATGAATCACATAAAAGATAGCTTGGACAACAATGAAGTAACAGAAAGTAAACCTTGGTTTTTCAACATAGAAATAATAAAATGAGAACAATAGTCCAATATAGCATGCCAGAGTTCAAAAGAAGCCTGATTTTTGCACGACTGAATGTAAGTAACTAATGCATCCCACCTATATCAAGAACATATAGTCCATGATCCCAATGCCCGTGGCCTACGACCTTCCTTGTGGACCGATTCTGAATCACAAAATATATCATCAAAGCATATGATAGCATTTAACTTCTTCGTCAGCTTATTAATTGAAAGAAGATTTTTCGTGATAGCTGGAACCACCAAAATATCATATAAAATAATTTAGAATTAAACGACAAAAACCAGTATGAGTAATAAGCAGAGACTGGTCATTGCCAATAGTAAAACAAATATCACCAGTGTAAGATGCGACATCATCCAGCCCAGAAAGTAAGATGCAGTGAGGTAACCAGTTGCCCCGGAGTCAAGATACCAATCCAATGAAAGGGAGTGTGGTTCCTCAAGGGACATAGATGTGTGGAAAACATCATCCAAATGATTAGAGTCAACGGAGCGATTCACAGAAGGAAGCTTGTGACAATTTACTGCAGTATGTCCAAACATGTTGCACCATTGGCCTTTGGGGTTCCAGCATCGACCACGACCAGTAGAAGACTAATCGGTAGAACTAGATCAGCCAAGTGGCGAGACGCCAACACGTCGGCCGCCAGTACGGCCGCACATAGAGATCAACGCGCCTGATGATTTGGACGCTCATTGCAATGAGAGGGTTTGCAATAAATGACAACCCAAAGATGGTTTTATACAGGAGCTCGTGGCTTTTGGCACGCTCTACAATCTCAGTGTACGGTGGCATAGGATTTTGGGCAAGTTGGACTCTGGAAAACTGCAAGTATTCGGGACCGAGGGCACGAAGGAACCATAAAACACAATCTTTGTTGGAGATGGAGGAGTCGAGACCGCGGAGTTGGTCGAGAAAATCCTTGAACTGGTGGTGAAGATCAGCGACAGAACCGGACCACCCTGGAGGTTCAAAAGTTGGTCACAAAGTGAGTGCTAAAAAATATAGCAGAGACGATCCCATATATCCTTTGATGCTAAACACCTAGTAATTTTGCGCATTATATCGTTAGAGAGCGAAGAACAAAGGAGGCTTTGAAGCCTTTTATCTTGAACAACCATAACAGCGTCAGAATCTGGCTGTGATGATTCGGGAGCGGTGGAGAAAGAGTCCGTAAAGGAAGATGCCGACGAATTAGAAGGTCGGGAGATGGACCCATCAAGATATCCAAAAAGACCTTCAGATTCAAGAATAGTTTGAACCTAAGTTTTCCAAGATAAAAAGTTTGTGGAGAAGAGGTTAAAGGGGAGAAGATGAATGAGGGCAAAGAGGTTAAAGGTGGATTCCGGCACCATGGTTATGATCGTACGAGGAAGAGGAAGAGTAAAAAAAGTAAAAGGCATGTAAGTAGTTTTGGGAAAAAGAGAATGAAGAGTTTGGGAAGGGGGGAATCAATTTAGGAAGTAAAGGCCTGTGAATCTAATACCATCTTATTGTTGGATAATGATTGAGTTAATAGTTATTGAGATAGCTATTTAATAGTAAATTCAAAGGATACAAATGCAAATCTACAATATACAGAGAAGATTCTGGAGTCATCTATAAGCTATCAGTTAGATCTACTCAAGTTGGGTTGTTCTAATGGTTTACATGTTTGGTTATGGTTTCTTGTGACTTGGCGAGTCGCGCAACTTGTTGGTATAATAGAATCACATTGACTTTCGGCTGATTTTTATTCAGGTCACATTTGGATTGGTCTGAGCTTATTTTCGGGTTCGGGTCATCAATAGGTTAGGTCAAACTGATGACGGTGAGCCGAGTTGGTTTAAAGTGGGTCGAGCAACAGAAAATACTATGTTACACCAATTTGATTTTAGTGTAGATCTCAAATAGCTACCGTAGATATGGATGTATGATTTATAAATTTTTATCACTTTGTGTAATGGATATATTATGACTCACTGTAATAAGATCAACTTATTGTAAATGACTCTTGCTAATCTGATCATTAAAGCCCTGAATTTCCTAAAACAATCAACAATTATTTTTATTAACAAAAAAAATAATTTTAATTATAAAAAAATTAAAAGTTAATTTACGGAGTAATAATCATACTCCCCCCGTTTCATTGGATGTGACACTTTTGTTGTTGTTTTTTTGGGCTTTTTTTATCTAGCACTCACTCTTTTTATGACAAGATTTCTTTAATTTCATCCACTCATATTATGTTTTTCTTATGAAATTGAATTTCATCAACTCATTTTATGAAAAAAAAATGTAGGGCGAAGTTGAATTCACCCGCCACCGTCACAATTCACAAGCACCTACTTTACATGCAAAAGGAATGCACAGATTCACCTCTAACCCAAACACGTGATAAACTTCATATGCACACAATTGTCAATACACGCACATTCTTTCTTTTAACATTTCTTTCCATTTTAAAATACGACTAAGATCGATTCTTGCTTGTTTAAAACAAATTGAATCTATAAACCCTGAATTGCAAGGCAAGCGTCTTATTCATAAATTACGCTCCATAATCACTTTTTTTTCTAGTTTATAAATGACAATTGATTGCGAAATTTCGTTATTACTCTACTTATTAAATTTGTAGTTATATACATGTAATCTTATATAAATTCTATTATGTTTTAGTCATATATTTTTAACTGATTTTTTTTATTGAAATTAATAATTAAATTTTGAAGTATGACATGGGACTGTAGAAATCACACATGGATATATTATATAAAGGAATATGATTTTAACTTAAGATTTTATTGGACTTGCGTGTTGACATTTCGTGCACACATTATTATTTTTCTAATCAGTTCTTGTTTGATTTCTATATGTTACCGAAATTGGTTCTATCTGTTTACTGAGCAATCCTCCTTGATTTATTTATTTGGTTAATTGATTCGGCTTGGATTGTTCAAGCGTAAAGGTTTAGTGCTCGTCGGTTGCACTTACTATTAGAATATAATTATATACTACATTAAAAATCAATTATAAAGTTTGTGAATTACTGCTCATATTACTTGATATTATAAAATGTAGTAGGAAGAATAAAAGAAAATAAAACACACCCTCACACACTACTCCCTCTGTCACATTTGAAATTGCATTATAATCATTAACATTACTGTTCAAAAAACATATATGACCATTAATATGTTTACATAGATATATAATAACGATAAATAAAAAGTTGATACTTAAAAATTACTTGTTACGACGAATTGAACAATATCATGAGTATATGATAATATTGTTGTTCATATATCTATTTAAATCTGCGGTCAAACTTTGTTAGTGAATAGCGTTAAAAAAATTAAGTATACAATTTCAGTTGGGACAGATGGATTAACTTCTTCTTTTTTCAGAAACCAGAAATAAAAAATAAATCAATTAAAAAAAACAGAGCACCAAACATACACTTTCCGAATAAAATCTCCCCTCCATTTCCTCCCTCCAAAAGAAATTCCCCCTCGCACAAATCCCTCCACTTCCCCTTTTCCCCTGTCTTCCTTTCTCTGCCCAAAAGCGAACCCTTTATGCAACAATGGCATTCCCTTTCCTTTACACCCATTCTTTCTCCTCTCTCCCCATCTTCTCCACAATCCTCTGTCTAATCCTCCTCCACCACCTCCACGGCGCCGCCGCCGTGGTCCTAGTCCAGAACCTCCGGCACCACCGCAGCAACAGCCATGCCCAACACAGCCGCCTCCAACCAAACAGCAACAGCAATTGCTCATTGTTCGTGGGCTCCTGGGTTCTCGACGAAACCTACCCTCTGTACTCATCTTCTTGCCCCATCATCGACCCGGAATTCAACTGCCTGGCGTTCGGCCGACCCGACACCGGCTACCTCAAGTACCGGTGGAAGCCGGCGAACTGCGAGATTCCGCGGTTCAACGGGCTCGATTTCTTGAGGAGAATGAGAGGGAAGACGGTGATGTTCGTCGGTGATTCGTTGGGGTTGAACCAATGGCAGAGTTTGATCTGCATGATTGCAGCTGCCGTGCCTCAATCCCCAACCCAGCTGTTCCGGGGCGAACCGGTCTATACATTCAAATTCCTGGTGAGTGGATCCAATACACCGTAACAACAGTAAAAAACTACTGTAGCAATTGAAGATAAGGAAATGACCACTTCCTAGCATAAGAGCTAGGGGTGATCACAGTTAGTGTTATGGATCACTGTATTGTAGCAACGGTAAAAAAAAACTACTCACTGTATTGTAATGACCACTGCCAGCATCGGAGCTAGCGGTGGTCACTGGTTAGTGTTTATGAATTATTGTTTCTAATGAGTTATTGTTTGGGTGAAATTATTGGTAGGACTATGGAGTTTCCGTGTCATTTCACAGGGCAACATACCTAGTGGACATAGATTCATACCAGGGCAAAAGGGTCCTAAAATTGGACGATATCAGAGGGAATGCGAATGCATGGAGGGGTGTGGATGTCCTTTCCTTCAACACAGGGCACTGGTGGAGTCACAAGGGTGCCCTTCAAGGGTAGGGTGCCCTATTGTTTATAGTTTTCTTGGGGAATTATTGCTACATTGATCGGGATTCAAGATGGTGTTTTTTGTTTGTTGTCTGTATTGAGAATCCAAGAATTTGAATTTGGGGAATGATCGTGTGTAGGTGGGACTACATGGAGTTGGGTGGAAATCTGTACCTTGATATGGATCGTTCGGCCGCCCTTGAGCAAGGCCTCAGAACGTGGGCTAGATGGGTCGACGCAAATGTTGACCCGACCCGAACCCGGGTCTTTTTCCAGAACATCTCCCCCACTCATTACAAGTCAGTGTTTTTTTCCATGCAATTTTTTATTTATTTATTTGAAGATCAATTCATAAATGAAATCAGAAGATGAATAATGCATTCGTGATAGCTGGATTCATGAAATATGGGGCCTTTTGATCCCTTTCCGGCTGTTTGTTGCCCACTTGAGGATTGGGACACGATTCTATGTTTTGACCAAATTCAACAGCTAAGCGCATCTTTAGGTTTGTTCAACATTTACTGCAAAGAAATACTAGGAAAGTTGCCCTAGGTATCACCCTTTTCACATTCCTAATCCAGCTTGATTTGAGACAATTTTGTTTGGAAATTGACATTCCAACAAAAAGCCTCAAATGGAAACTACCTAGAGAATCTTACCCTTCATAGAGGTAAATAATAAATCACCTTGCTTGCCTCAAAGCTAATAAGCTACTACCTCCGTCCCACTTTAAAGTTTTGAACTGCTTTTTGCATAAATTTTAATACGATCTATGTGTTATTTTTTTATGGGTGGTGAGAGTTAGCCTACATAAATCAAATGAAAGAAAGAGTTATGATCACATATTTATCACTAAATGTACTAGAAAGTTTAGAATTATGAAATTTATAGTGGGACGTCCCAAAAAGAAACTTAGGAAGTTTATTGTGGGACAGAGGGAAATAATATTATCTCTTGTAATATAAAAGAGTGAATATGATCCAGATAAAGATTTTAATTGAAGACAAAGTCTTGGGAAAGACCGTCTTTCCATAAGCTTATGGAAAGACGGAGTTTAATTAAAATAATAAAAGGTAAAAGGTCTTAGTTGTAATATTAAAATTTTATTATGAAACATGTAGTAGCTATAAAATTTATAACCCGGTTCATGCAACCCGAAAATTTTATCTTGAGTCCGTCTTTTAAGAGACGAACTCAACATCATAAACATCAAAAATAACTAACAAAACATCAACATAATCGCCAAGTTGAAATTCATAAAAACATCAATTACAAATAACAAAACATCAACACAATCGTCAAAATGAAAATCATAAAACATCAACTACAATTAACAAAACATCAACTGAAAATTATAAAACATCACCATAAATTAAATTGTCAAATTAAATATCAACTTCAAAGAAGAAACCTCAATAAACTACACGTAAACATCAACTACGGCTAACAAAACATCAACTAAAAAATATAAAACGTCAAGTACAACTAACAAAACATAAATTGAAAATCATAAAACAACATCAAAGATTAAATTGTCAAATTAAATATCAATTTCAAAGCAGAAACCACAATAAACTACACGCAAACATCAACTAAATATCATAGAACGTTACTTCATATTATGCAACTTTTGAAGCTACAAATGCAAAATAGTAGTACCTTAAAACGTGCTGCACCTGAAAATAAAAGCAAATATATTCAGATACTTTCTCCTCCCACCCCTACACACTTTTCTTTTTCGTCTGTCTCAAACAAATCTGCACACTTTCTATTTTAGAAAATATTTAACACATCAAAAGACTTACCTACCCCTCAAAAAAATTAC
>JAULKJ010000007.1:13100774-13117316 GCA_032355405.1 Rubia balearica
GCGGAGGGAGGTAGTGAGAGGTACAGTGGCCGGAGGCGCAGGTGGAGGGGAGAAGGCTGTGGGAGGGGTAGTGGCCGGAGGCACAGGTGGAGGGGAGAAGGAACGGCGATTTGATTTCTGAAAATTTAGGGTTAAGGTGTGAGGGAATGAGTTGATGTACAATGAACAAAATATAAGGGTAATTAGCTCTTTTAGAAGTTTGAATTTTACTAAAAGAGAAAAGTGTGCAGATTTGGTTAGGACACCCATAAAAGGAAACTGTGCAGATTTCCCTGAGATGGAGAGAGTAGTTTAGTTGTCTCTCGATTTTAAATGTATTTAAAAATAATAGGTACACTAAAATAAGGATTGTCCCCCTTCCTTTTCTATCAACTAGATATTTAGATTTTCACATCTGAAAAGATCTAAATCAACATCTTTCAAACGTTCCTTGATGTGAGAAGTCATCCTATGTATACTTACAAAAGAAATTCTCCCATCCGAGTGGTTGACACAAATGTGTCGTCCAGGGGTATTATCATAATTTTGCATTTGGGTGGCTGCTCAAAACGATGTCGTTTTGAGCTGTCCTATTTAAGCCTCTTTGCCCCTTTTTCATCTCACTTTTTTCAGACGCGAAGCTTAGATTTTCTTCTTCATCATCACTGGAAACCCTATTTTCAAGAATCCAAATCCCTTGCTTTCCACTTGGTGTGCACAGTTTTTGCCCACTTGCTACCCCGAGCAAGAACACCGAGTCTGTATTATGTTTTTCTTTATCTGGGTGCCACACGGAAGCAACAACGCTCTTCGATTCGTTTGGCTTTCTACGTAGCTATAATCAGTTTCCTCCTTGTTCTACCCCTCTGCCTTGTTCTTCCCGACCTTCGATTTTCAGGAATGGTTTGAAGTCTCAGCGAGATACGCGGTCGTTTTCATTAAACCCTAAGTCAGAGGTTGCTGGTGAGGTTGGATTTCTGAATTTATGTTATGTTAGACACTTGATCTTATGTCACAATAACGACTACAAGGATATTATTGCTTAGTTTTTTGGTGAACACAGATCTTAGATCATATGAGTTTTATTGTTAATGTATGTTGTAGACTTAGGGAAGAGGGTTTTAGATGGTTCTTAGATATGTGAGTGACAATTTGTATTTGTTTGATGGTTTTGTGGCAGATTATTAAGAGCATATAAATAGGTTAGATTATAGCAATGACCTGAGAAATTCAATTTTCAGCTTGTTCTATTTAATCAAGAATAGCTATGTTAGATCATATATAACAGTTGGATTTGTATGATTTTCTATAATTTTCGTACTCTTTGGGTGCAGGAATCGGCCTCCCAAGCATGTTCAAGGCCCAATCCCGACATCCGTTGGATCCGTTGGCTGTTGCTGAGATCACAGTAGTCCTGGCAACTGTCAGGCGGACTGGATCAACTCCTGAGGTTATTTTCTAAACTACTTCCCTCTGTCTCACTTGAAGAATTATGTTTCAAAGTTGTTTTACGTGTCCATTTGTGTTTTTTTTTGTTGAATAGTCAGACATAGCCCCTCTTTATTAATTGATGACTGATTTTGCTTCTCAGTCTGAAGTTACGATCTTAGGCCAAAGTTTGCATCCGAATTTAGTGAAGGTGTTTGCATCAGCCTATAGATCCAATGATGAATTTAAGCAGGTTAGGCGTGGATTGTATTTTCATTCGCATTTTTTGCGAGCTCATATTGATGGTAGCATGTATTGTAAACCAGTTCAAGTTGTGATTTGTAATGCATTTCATATCAGATTTTCCTTGGGCTGAAAATTGCATTGGTTTTACTTTTTCAACATAGCAAAGTTACTCTGGACAAGTGATCCTTTTTAGGAAATTTAGATTTTTTAGATTTTGACATTCTATTACTCCTTGGTTTTTTAACAAGAACTATGTTTGGTTTACAAAAATCACAGTCTATTTCTTCGAGGGAGATGGAGGATGTGGCGGCATTGCAGGAGAAGTTGGGTAGATCACTTTCAAAACAGGAAAGGAGCAGAATAAGGGCTAGTAGCCTTAGACTGTTTCTGGAAGAACTGTTGCAGACCAGGTACTCATTTCCCATGATATCTTAATTAGGGAAGTCATCTGCTGTTTAAAAGGATCATATCGTGGTTGTCTCAGTTGAAAACGATTACTTGATATTTGTTAATAGGTACCTGGACAGTGTACCGCTAATACTTCCACTTCCTGAAAAAGAATATAGGAGCAGTATGAGAAAGCTCAATGACATTGATCAGGAGCTAAGGTTTGCAACTTATTCCCAAATGATGTTTGAGAGAGTTTGGGTTAGACTAAACCATATGTGAAATTAACAGTAGAAAGGGAAGCAATTTATATGCTTACTCTTCGTTGTTACGGGCATTTTCTACTATATTAATTTCCTCTCAAAAAACTTTTACAGCTCTCTACTCAATTGTCACTGTTTTGAAAGGGAGGGTCATTGCTCCTTCAGATAAATTTGGTAATAAATTTATGTTTTTAATTATACACCAATATCTGTTTCTGATAATGTTTTTATATAATTCAAATTATTTGGTGTGTGGATACTATTCAAAATGATGAATGACTATTATATAGTTCAGAGTTACGTGTTTTAGAGTTTGAAGCCCATTGTTTAACCCGATTTCTTGTTGTTGGTGTTGTTGCAAGTTTCTCAAATTCTTAAGTACTGTAATTCTAGATGCTTGACGGTGGTTCCACAAGTGGAAATACAGGACTTGTGGATAGCAGTATTCCTGTTTTCAACGAGGTATAACTCTTGGAGCTCTTTATAGTTTTATGATAGTTTTTTTCTCTTGGTGGATTTGGCTGTAAGAATAGTTTCCTTCGACTATTGGAACATAGTTTATCGCTCATCGTGAACATGTTATTCTCTATGGTATTGACATTTAGTTTTTACTACTATCTATTTTATTCCCTATGTGACTGCCAAAACTCCTCAGGTGATTGTCAATCTTGGTTACACGAACCGGATCTTTTCATTTTAAGGGGTAATGAGGCTTTCTAATTTGCTCTTTACCACAAGAATATATATAGTTGAAGGCTTTATTTTTTCCCCTGTCCATTTCCTTCTTTAGATCATTCCTTGTGCTTCTTCCTTCATCAAGATGTCCATTTTATATACTAGGGTTTTTGTGATTGTCAACTGATGACTAAGTTGCGATGATGAGTTTAACGTTTTTCATTTTGTCGTATTCCCAGGTTAGCGGGGTATTGGTTTGTGAAGCTGGATGCAGCTTGGAAAACCTGATTTCTTTCCTGGATACTCAGGGGTAAACCCCAATTTTTAGTTACAATATTTGTAGAGGCCATAAATTAAAAAATCATGTAAACTTTTTTTGTAAGCATGTATCTGTGTTTTAATATATGCTATTCTGTTTAATGTCAGGACAAGTCAAAACATGTTTCTTTATGCTTAATGTCATATTATGCTCGGAACTCTGTTTTTAGGAGGGCTCCTCTTTTGCCTCATCAAAATTTGGGTAGTTCCTACAGTTTCACATCTATTTTAAAATTTTAAATATATTCTACAGTTTGTAAATATGCTTATTCTATGTGGTGGTTGTTTGTGTGCACTCTTTTCCGTAAAGCGTTCATTTTGTTCATGCATATTATGCCACTAGATTTAGCTGCTAAAGGTAGCTGCCAAGTTGGAGGAAATGTCTCAACTATTGTTGGCGGACTTCGGCTTTTGCGGTATGGTTCACTTCATGGTACTATACTTGGTAAACATTGTTATGATTGCTATTTATTTAACCAGTGCTACCTAAGAACAAATGGCGTAAAGGATAACAGGTCTTCCCTTTGAATTGATCTTGTATCAAATTTTTAGCAACACAAGCTTACTATATTTTCAATTCATATAACCTAAAACTCTGTTCAAGATCGAAGCTTACTATATTCTCTCATTTTCTTATTAGTGCATATCGTTGCTTATATAGTTTAGTTTGTCTGGATATGTGTTTCAATATTTCATTCCTTCTTTCATGTTCATAGTTAGTTTCCCTTGATTCTGATGCCCAAAGCGCGAGTCTTACCGCTACAATGTCATTACACTATAGTAATTTTTAGAGTATCTCTAAAACTAAAGAATAGTTAAGTGTAATATGATTTATTATATATTTGATCATGTACTGCAGCATTTAATATCATAAAATCGTTAATAAAATTTGTTATTTAATCCACCGTGCAATGCGCGGTGTTACGTAACTAGTATATGTCATGCTCTTTCCTGGTTTTGGTTTCTGGAATATTTTCCCAAAGCTAAGAACAACTTATCTCATGTTTTGCCTAATGTAGTTGTTTGGATTATTTGGAAGAGTAGAAATACCCTCCTCTATGAAGGAATTAAACCATATGTCCCAACTTTTAAAATGGACTTACTAAACATTTGTATTTCCATTTTCACAGCACATGCCCAGTACTTAAAGGAGGACTGCATGAACATCATAGACAAGGGTATCTTCCATATTCCCAAACGTCCCAAGGTTAAACTGATAAAAGCTTATAAATAGCATCCCTCGATATAGGCTTTAAATTGAACTCTGGTGCTGCATTTCATTTTGCTAACCAATCTACTGCGGGGATTATAATCAGAGATAACCTATCTAGGGTTCATTACCTTGGAATGGGAAATCTCAAGGGCTCGCTAAACCCATTACAGAGTGAAC
The DNA here is from genome assembly GCA_032355405.1 of Rubia balearica. Taxonomy (NCBI): domain Eukaryota; kingdom Viridiplantae; phylum Streptophyta; class Magnoliopsida; order Gentianales; family Rubiaceae; genus Rubia; species Rubia balearica. The sequence goes on from JAULKJ010000007.1 coordinate 13,105,461, forward strand.
TTCAAGCATGTTGGATGGGTATACATGCATGCTTACAAAAATATTTCCTACCGCTGATAGTTGAGGTTGACTCTTTGCAAGTTGTTCAAATCCTACAAAAGAAGTAGCAGACCCTGTGGATTCTGACTTATGAAGTCAAACAAATTCAAATGGCTCAATCCTCACAACAGATCTTTATCCATCATATATACAAAGAGCAAACTCAGGTAGCTCATTTCCTTGCTCATACACCAACGCAGCTCCTTAGGGAACAAGATACCAAGCAACTCAACATGGAACAAATCAGTACAATAGCAAAAATGGCGATCACATCTGACGAACTTCACTTACCTTCAGTTCGAATTCATTAATGTTAGAGGATTGCATCCATACAAGAGCATGTTGAAATATTTACATCTTTTGACTAGGTGAGTGAGAGATAAATGGTTGTCCAGTCACTTTACAATTTGACACCACGGGGTGGAGGATTTAAATTGGAAACACATCCATTGATTTCTCTTATCCTTCAGTTTGAACTTACGATCAAAATGTCTTTTGCCTACGGTCTAACTTACCGATCGGCCTTTTGTAATATGAACCTCATCACTATTCTTGAATGGCTAGAGGAGCCAATATAATCCCCACTCATTTATATGAGTGTTTAAATTTATTTTTTAAAAAGAAAAAAGGTTTGGCTTGTAAGCGAAACTTGATTAATTTAACTTATTTTAAAATCATGGAATACCAGCTTCTACTTTCTGCCACCAAAAATCTATTACTTTTTAAATAACCACTTTTTAGCAGTTTACCAAATGTTAAAAATGTGTTTAGCTTTATAAACCCTGCCAAACACACCCATAATTTTTGAACTTTGGTATAGTCGGTGGAGTTGTATTTATAAGCAAAACTGACTTATTTTAAAAGTATGGGATATTGGGTGTGTTTGACAGAGTTGTGATAATAAGCAAATTTGACTTATTTTGAAAGTATAGAGAGACCAGTTTCTATTTTTTCCAAAAAAAACAGTTATCGCTTCTTAAATAAGCACTTTTTAAAAGAAATTTACAAACATTATTAAGGTGTTTAGTTTTAAGAAAAACACGTATAAGCCCTACCAAACATACCCATCAACTTGTGTTTTGTCCCAAAAAATAATTTTTGGGTGACTCTTCTGACTCCGCCTTTGATTGTTAACGTTTATTTGGGATCCAATTATAGTTTCGAAATTAGATCTTGAATTTGAGGTCCTTAAAAAAAAGCTGCCGGAAACCTACCTAATTAGTTTTTCAGCAATCTCGGGTGAAACACAATTGCATCCAAAAATTCTGCAACCAAAATCTGAATATGGAAAAGCAGAACAAAACAAAAGCAAAACAAAAATAGCGCAAAACTCCAGTGGCAACGCGGCGGCATTCTTCAGTGGTGGAGCGTCTTCTCCGATGACTGGGCTCCTTCTTCAGCGTCGAGGCAACTTCCTTCTCCAGCGGCGATGAGGTGCAACCCTTTCAACGACAACGGATGTGCCAGAGCCCAGATATGTGTAGGAGAGGCATTTGTGGTGGAGGCTGACATGAGCGGTGAGGGCGAGAACAGTGGTACAATGGTGGGGTCCGAATGAGGGGAATGGCAGAGGTCGGTGGTGGAGGGTGACATAAGGGTGGAAGGAGGGGGTGAGGGAAGCTAAAAGGCAAAAAGGTAAACCTAAGGATTGAAAATAAAACTAACAAATGAAAAACTTGAATTTTATTTATATATTGGGTCAAAAACCCAACAAAGTCAGCCAATTAAAGGCGGAATCGCCTTTGATCGATTTAGAATCGTTTTAAAAATGAAACTCGTGACTCAGAAGGGAGTTTCAAATTTGGATCCTGCTTCCGGCCCTAATCAAAAGTTGTTCCTGGGAACCGCCTTTGATTGTCGTCTTTAATCAAACACTCTTCACTTGTGTATGGCCACAATGAGCTAATTTTGTTGGTGATGCGATTCTTGCATACAACGAACTGGCGCCTTGGCTTTAGTATGGTTTTCAAGTGCAAATATAAAATGGGAGGGAGCGAGGTTTCTTAGTTGGAATGGTTGAGGAAAAACACCTAAAGGATAAAACATGATGATAGCAAAGAGTTTGTTTTACCTGCAAGTGGTGTTTATAATGAAGGGGATTAATATGGCATGCGTTGAACAATTTAGTTAACCTTGTTGAAATTACTGGTAAAAGTTGATATTGGTTTGATTAATATTACCCGACGGTGTGAAATCGCATTGGTGAACCTCACAGTGATTTCCAGGTTGCGGTTTGAGAATGTGTGATCATGGTGGTTTAGGTTTTGGTATTGGTGATGCAAAAGTCGAGTGTTCTCAGGACGGGGCCCCTAATATTCAAATGGATGAAATTATAGCCTTTACCGAGATTCTGCAGATTAAAGTGAACGTGTCTACAAATTTAGTCCTATCAGTTGAGTAGGTGTTTGTATGTGATCCTCACTAAAAAATACTATGCAGCAAATGGTGGGTTAAATTGGGCTGAAAATGGTTGGGTACTTTGGAAATCAACGAAAGTCTAGGGGTAATAAAGGAAAACTTAAATTTGAGATCATATCAGATAAATAAATAACTCTAAGTGTGCAATCATGAATGGGAAGAAATGATCGATGAAGTTAATTTATGCAACGCCTACTAGATTAATACTATAACTGCATAACACAACACGCGTCTACGTGAGTGGTAAAGTAGTTAATTAATTGCCAGATATGGTGTTAAATTTCAAAATCTGGCAGTTGTGATGTGAGATATATCTTGTAACGGAAAATTACTGACAGAAATCAGATACGCGCCATCAAAATAATTAATTCTTGAGACAATCATGATTTGCTCATCATCATCCCGAAGTGTCAGGCGAGAAACATATAAGGCATGAATGACGTGATCCTTGGCATAAGCGAAAATCGAATTTTCGACCTTACTTATTCTCGTGATACCATTAATTTACCGCAGACATATTTACATTTACAATGTTAACTTTTGATTAGCTCCGATCCAAAGATACACACTTTATTCCTAATAAATGAAATATTTTTCTCTGTGGAAATATGGATGCATTCTTAGCAATACATTAAAATCACTACCAGTTCTTGTGGATCTTCAAACTTTCACCCCCTTTGTACTCATTCCACATGTTTAAACAAAACCCATGTCAAAACTCTCAAACTTATCATCATCCAAAACAAAGCAAAGACACCAAAGAGAGTAACCCATAGCCCAAAAGCCAGCTCACGGACACGTGGCACCATTTTTTAAAAAATAAAACAAAAATAATTCCAACTGAAATAAAATACACACTCACTCAGTTAGGCAGTTTATCGCTTTGCATTTTGTTGCAGCAGCGAAAAAACCCTAAACCTCAACCCTAATTTCCATTTCCCTCCGCCTCGCGCCGCCCTAATCCGAACTCCGAACTCTGTGAGTATCAATTCTCCTCTCTTCCGCTTTGTCTATTTCGTACTTTTTTCACCCTTACTGTATATTTTTGATGGCTAAACGCCGTCGCTTTATGTTTCGTAGGTTTTTACCGACGACGACGACGATGTCGGACGACGAGAGAGAAGAGCGCGAGCTGGATCTTTCCAGCGCCGAGGTGGTCACTAAGTACAAAAGCGCCGCTGAAATTCTCAACAGTTAGTTCTCCGTATTTTTTTTACCGTTTTATCCACCTGAAAAGAATCGTTTTGATCAAGGTTTGGTGTTTGTAAATGCAGAGGCTCTGCAGCTGGTGCTGAAGGAATGCAGGCCTAAGGCGAAGATTGTTGACTTGTGTGAAAAGGGAGACTCCTTTATCAAAGAGTGAGTGTTACTGTTTTGTTTATGTGAGCCGATTTTACTGTTTTTTATTTTCAAAATTACATGATATATAATTTCTCTTGTGTTCGTAGGCAAACTGGGAATATGTATAAGAATGCGAAGAAGAAGAATATTGAGAGGGGTGTTGCTTTTCCCACATGTATTTCTGTGAACAATACGGTCTGCCATGTTTCGCCGCTTGCGAGCGACGAGTCTGTGCTGGAAGATGGTGATATTGTTAAGATGTAACGGTTTTATTTTATTTTCAGTGATTGGGAATTTGTTTTTATACGCAGTGAAGGTTTGTGATATGTGTGGTTTGGTGTGTTAATTTGTGATGCGTGTTGGTTCTTCTTGTAGTGATATGGGGTGTCATATCGATGGGTTCATTGCTGTGATGGCTCACACTCACGTGCTTCAAGAGGGACCTGTTACTGGTAGGGCTGCAGATGTTATTGCAGCTGCTAATACAGCTGCTGAGGTTGCGTTGAGGCTTGTTCGTCCAGGAAAGAAGGTAATCAACTCATTTCCTTATTTTCTTACTATAAAGCCCTTGGAATAAAAAGATGATGTGCTGGCCTTTTGTTTACGGTACAGTTAAATTTATGATATCTATGTAAAGTTTGTCCCTTTCCCTTTCCTGTTCGTTCAAAACTGTGCATTTCTGTATTATGTTTGCTTAATAATTTAGTTGTAATCCGAGGACGTTAATGTCGGTATCTAGTAGGTTATCTTACCGAATTATTCTCTCCTGAGCAAGGAAATTTTGCCTGCAGCTATTATTGGTAGAAACCTGTTGCTTATCTCAGGTACATACAATGATACTAGTGATTCACGTGCAGACCAATTTTACAGCTCTTGCATGCTACCTTCTTAGCATCTGTCTTGAGTCAATATTTTTGTTTGATTGCGTGGCAATCTATAGGGATGCGTTACAGTATTAGAGCATAGTTTGCTTGTAGGTGTACATCAGGTCACTCTTAGACGGGTTAAGGCTCCGAAAGTTTGCTGTTTCCTATAAGTCCTCTGGAATTGTGCTCACATTCATCATGTTGAGTGATGTTGTTTTGGGTGTATTAAAGGCCTCCTCGGCCCTCGCATTAAAACTACTTCCTTGACCCTGTATTTTTGTCCTAGATCTCCTGGGAAAGTGATGGAGAGGATACAAATAAAGATTAATAGTAAGTAATTTGAAATGAGTTGGTGTGAATGCATGGGATCTTCTCCAGAGCATGAATAAAACACATATTACTGTATCGCAAAAATAGTGGGATGCCCATGAGAGAAAATTAGAACAATAATAGTGGGTTGGAGAAAGTATTTGACCTAGGGATCTGACCAGTAATTCTCGTTGGTGTTAATGTGTTTGAGAACATATGATGGGAGCACATGTTTGAATGGCTAATAAGTTTGTTTATAGCCATGCATTATGAGGTTTGGTTGATCAGTTGATGTTCTTGGCTCTTTATGTGGCTCTTTCTACAAGATTTATTCTTCCTGCCTTTTCACTTGGATGCCATTTTTCTGCTTTCAGAACCAAGAAGTAGCGGATGCTGTACAAAAAGTTGCTGCAGCCTTTGACTGCAGGGTTGTTGAGGGTGTTCTTAGCCACCAGTTGAAGCAATTTGTTATTGATGGGAACAAAGTTGTGTTGAGTGTCCCAAGCCCTGAAATGAGAGTTGATGATGCTGAGTTCGAAGAGAATGAGGTTTATTCCGTAGATATAGTTACCAGCACTGGCGAAGGAAAAGTAAGTACACACTTTGCTCTCAAGTTAACATGATTACAAATCTGTTTTTATGTCCAACTCATTTGACTGTATATGGTGCACAGCCAAAATTGTTAGATGAGAAGCAAACTACTATTTACAAGCGAGCTGTGGACAAAAGTTATAATTTGAAAATGAAAGCCTCAAGGTTCATCTTTAGTGAGATTGGTCAGAAATTCCCGATCATGCCATTTACTGCCAGGTTTGTCAACTTTATTACTGTGCTCATGTTTTGAAATGATGCAGGCAATTCTAATATATTTCTACTGTGATGCCGTCTCCTCTGTTTTTGATTCTTTTTTTTTATAAAAATTCTGTAAAAGGGATTTGGAAGAGAAGAGGGCCAGGTTAGGATTGGTTGAATGTGTCAATCACGATCTTCTGCAGCCATATCCTGTTCTGCATGAGAAACCTGGTTAGTGCTTGAACTCTGCTATTGATGCCGATCTTATCTACCACCGCTGTTGCTTTAAAGTTGTCTTATGAAAGCTAGTTGTTGACGCACCTTTCTTTCTGTCATTCAGGCGATTTGGTTGCTCACATTAAGTTCACAGTTCTGCTTATGCCAAACGGATCAGATAGGATCACATCTCATCCTCTTCAGGAGCTGAAACCAAGCAAGTCTGTAGAAGATGATGCTGAAATCAAAGCCTGGTTAGCACTTCCTACCAAGTCAAAGAAGAAAGGCGGTGGCAAGAAAAAGAAAGGTTAGTTTGTGAAACCAATACTGTTTGTCTGATAATATAGTTTGCTGATGCCAATATGGGATGATAGGTAAGAAAGGCGACAAGGCAGAAGACATCGTGCAAGACGAGGCAGTTGAGGAAGCTTCGAATGGCATATCTTAAGTACGAGCCTCGTATGATGCTAGTCAACTTGCCTAACAAACTCTTTCAAGCTTTAAGTTATGAAACTCTTTTTTGGGATTGATTGAGCTATTTAGTTAGGTTGTTTTCCCCTTCTTTGGGTGGTGTAAAACAGATTATATATGAAAGATATTCGTCAACCTCGTCGGTACTGTGGTTTTGTTCCAGTTGAGCAGGTAGCTGTGAAGGATTGTTGGGGATGTTGCATATTCGCATCAATACTGTAGTTTCTTGGGCAATTCGTGCAGAAAGTGCTTATGCTAACATCCTTTCGTATGATGGTTTGTATTTTTGAGTCTGCCTTTGCTACTTCATATGATCATCATATTGCGTATTATCTTTTGTAAGCCTCTAAAGATGATATAGAAGAACATGGTAGGGTAAAGAGTAACCCCTCTGGCTGCACTTTTTTTTCGTAGTGATAATTTTTGTTGTATATAATACCGAAAATCATGTGAGATGTGTTTGAGTTTTTCGTAACGTGTAGTTTCTAAAAATTAAAATTTATAATCCGCTATTATATGCAAATAAAGTAATCGGTGGTTTGAAAAAATATCAAAAAAAGGGACATAAATAAGGGACAGAGGGAGTGTTGATTGAAAGTTCGACCGTTCCACATCTTGCCTCCGTTTGCAGCCAACTCTATTTGGAGTTGAATGACTTTTTGAAGTTTTTGCATTTTTGGTTGGGCTCTGGTTTTAATTAGTTTGTATCTGATTTAATTTTGGCTGTTTTAAGTTTTGGGTGGTATTATAAATAGAGTGCGTCTCTTAAAAGACGGTCTTTCCATAAGTTATGGAAAGACCAAAGTTTAAACTGTAAATTTGAAGAAATCAAAATAAAATTTTCGAGTTGTATTAATCAGGTCAAAAACTATAACACCTAAATATTGTATAATAAATTTTTAATATTGTAACTAAAACCTTTTACCTTTCTATAATTTCAATTCAACCTCATCTTTCCATATGCCTATGGAAAGACGGTCCCTCCCAAAAATTTGCTTTTTTTAATTAAGAAAATGTCTCAAGCATATTTTTTTTAATTTACAAAGACTCGGGTGAGACAGATGGTTTAAATACAATTATTTGAAATTAGGAGATAACATGGGATACTTTTTGTAATTTTAAAACTTTATTTTGTTCTTGTGGTGAGACAATGTCTCATATGAGTCTCTCTCTTTTTAATTTAAAAAATGGCTCAAGCTTCTAGAACTGTTTTTTTCTTTTGACGCTTCTAATAGTTTTTTAAAAGAGTCGGCAACGAAATATTTTTTTTAATGGCTACACCAAACATATTTTCAGTTTAAAGGCAAGACTTTAATGGATACTCCAAATTTATTTATTTTTTTACATTTTCAACTAATTACGAAATTGTGAACCAACCCCTTGAAGTTTACTCCAGACTAAAATAAGTTCAAAACGTAAAGCATTACAAACTGATATTGCAGAATTATATTCAGAAAGTTTAGAACTTGGGAACTAATTATTATATAAGAAAGCATAACAATAAGCGAGCATTAAGTAGAACAAGGAATAAATTTAGTAAATTAAGTTTGACTTATTAAACAAGAAAGTCTTGGGAAAGACGGTCTTTCCATAGACTTATGGAAAGACGGGGTTTAATTACAAATATAAAAGGTAAAAGATCTTAGTTGCAACATTAAAATTTTATTATACAACATGTAGTAATAAAATTTATAACCCGATTCATGCAATCCAAAAATTTTATCTTAATTTCTTCTAATTTATACTTTAAACCTTGGTCTTTCCATCATGGAAAGACCGTCTTTCAAGAGACGGACTCTTATTAAACCCAGGCAGTAAAACAAGCTGGAAAAAAAAAAGAATAAGCATTTATTCAATGTAAGACACAGCAAGAGCATCTGCAAATGCCAAAAACCAAGTCCAAACAAATGAGAGAACAAATCACGAAATCTTAACCCATCCTTAATGTAGCAGCATCAGTTTGACAGTTTCCCTTCATAGAGGCCCCGGGAAATTGCCAGTCTCCCGCTGCTCGTTCCATTTGTCAACCTGCAGCAACGAAACACGCTCTCACGACAAAAGGAAGCATGATTTTACACAAACAGACTAACAAAAACAATGATGTGCACGGAGAGTGGTTGAGATGGCACTGTTCTCCCGAACTTATTTTATTGAACTGAACTAAAATTAAGTGCTTGTAAAATAGTAACAAAATGACAAAATCAAACTAAATTTTATCAGAACAAATTTCTAATGAACTTATTTCAGTGCAAATAAGCTCGGGAGAACAATGCCTGTCAAGTTAGGGTGGATTTTCGACCAGGACAGGCTATGCAATGAACTTTGTGGTGCCGACGAACTATATACAGGACTTATAAGAAAAGGAAGACTTTCTGCAAACAAACTAAAAGACACGACGACCAGTGGTGGCGGACCAAGACTAAAGAACTAGAGTGGACTTTCGACTAGGATGGGCCAAGAGCAATTTTTTCTTTTTATATTGATAAACGGGAAAATGCGCCAGCACCAATAGACTCTGTACATGATTTTATTTGCAAGTTGGGTAGGGACCAGAACCAATCTTTACACACACATGCCTCCACCACTGACCTGCTATATGCTACCCAAATTTAACCATATGTCTAATCACGGACGACATACAACTGGAAATGCTCAAAGAGAATTAGACAATGGCCGTCAGACTATTCAAGAAGATGAATCGGTGAAAAAACACTCAGTAAAAATGCAAGTGACCATTTAACATTTCAAGCACTCCGTAAATGACCAGACTGATTTTGCACCTTTGATGCATAGAGAAAGGATAGATGCTTTTTACTAGGAATGAAGAGCAACTACGCCTAGCAATCATTATACTCTAGTTATTTAGAAGCATTAAACAATATAGCAAACTCATTTAGATCCGGCAACTGCACTCCTGGTATTTTTATGAGACGTAGATTACACTTGCGTACCTTAACAGCTTTTGAGTGACTGCCTACCTCTACTCTTCTAAACACAATGACAGTGTTAAAAGGTAAAAAAGAATATTTACTAGCACAAAAACTTACCCATTCACCAGGGCAAAGAGATCTATAGTATTTGGCAAATTTGCGACATTCTCCAGATTCTTTACCCTTATTGGCCAAGCACCTGAATTTAGGAACCAATCAGTCACAATTGAAGCAGTAAAAATACAATTTTAGTTCATATAATGCCATGGAAAGAACACGAATGACAGCTCATAAGCCTCGGATAGCTAACAGATATACTCTGTAGTATACAAGGCTAACAGTTGCATCACTATCAAGGGCAAAGACAATTTCTAATAGACATCCCAAGAGGAAGGAAGCCCACACAACCTCCATCCAATAAACAAATGTTCAGAAAAGATTTTAAAAAACCAGAATAGCAAACCATGCAAACCATTGGCATTTTTGTCATTTGATCAGAAAAATTAAAATTTCAACATTTACAGTATGATCATCTCAGTTGCCTGATTGCCTCTTTGGCCTTCTTTGCTGAACGGCTTAACTAGAAGCTTTTCAGTCATAACTAAACTCATTGCTGCAAGGTGCATTACTTTCGACATACTAAGATTATGGCAATCATATCTATTAACAATCACATGCACATATTATCGCATAAGCAGTCATCAGAACTTCAAATGTTTTCGGTAACATGGAATCCACACGAAGGTGTGAGATTTTTTAAATTATTTTTAATGTCTTGCAATTGCATGTCATGAACATAACAGTAAAACATCATCTAACTGATCTAAAACAAGTACTTGAAGTACATTAACATTAAGACCTACACCTTTAATACAAATATAAAGAATAGAACTCCATTACCTGTGGAATTCAATGTAGCGAGTGAAGCAGTGTCTGGTTTGATTGGTTGTTGGAAAACGAAAATCTGCAGGTGCAGTCTTCAGCTCGATCTGAAGCATGATTAAACATGGTATATAAGTACCACAAGGTGACAGAGAAGAGACTTAAAAATTAATTCCAATTGAAATTTCAAACAAATAGGTTACCTATCGAAAATGGAAGGACAGATAACAACATTAGACGTAAATCAGGTAGATCGCATATAACTTTACCATGCAAACAGTGGCTTGCAGTGATGACCAAAGTCATTCATAAGCATGGATTCAGTTCAGACTAAAATTCTAGTCCATTATGAAAATCCCTACAAACAGGACTTGTCTCACCTTTCTAATTACTTCTAAAATCTCAACTATATCCCATCATGACTACCAAATTACAGAAGGGTGAAAAGACCATGCACATACAGAAATGAAGCAAGCTTTTGCCTTTAATTACACAAAAGAAAGAACGGAGGACGCCATTAGGTACAAGGAAGGCCCAAATGACGAAAAGGTAGCGTCTTTAAGGCAAGGATATTGGCTGAAAGATGCTTCATCGCCATGATCCACAAACAATAAAAATTAAACCAAAACGTAAACGTTAACCTATACCTAAACTAGGACTAACAACTAGACAGCACCACACGTATTACCCTCGCACATGATGAGAATCTCATAGTAACCGGTGGAACAAACTGAAAGTGCTAGTATGACTGCTCCCAAGACGGGTAAACAATTTGACATAAACCTACATACAAACATATTTCTTTGTAGTGTATCTTTACAACAAATTATATCTTCTCTGGTCTAAAAATAGAAGGTTATTTCAACATCAATTTTTAAAGATTGAAATATATTTTTTATGTTCTCCAGTAGATTATTTTACTGTAAATATGTGTAGTTACTAACCATAATGGTGCATAAACAATTGATAGTTAGAAACTACATGTTATCGAGAATTTAACAATATCTCATATGATAAAATATTGCTCATATATCTGTTTAAATATATTATCAAAGTTTAAATATATGGTCTGAAAAAATACTTCGTGAAGTTAGGTAGGGAAAAAGGGATTACAACGCAATGTATTTTTAAAGTTAATAAATAGTATACACCATACATATGTGATAAAATGTGTTTAAATGTGGCAATTCAAGACATAAATTTATACAATATTCAAATAAAAACAAATACCTATTAACGTGTAAACTAAGAAGTACATTATTTACTTCAGAAAGCATCGTAATTGTTCATATATTTTTTTAAACCCCGTTATTCATAGTACTTTTTCACTCCCTTGCGTAAGGTTTGTACTTTTAAAGATATGTCTCACATCGATTTCTTAGAAGATAATGACTTACATATAAGGTCTTGGGTCACTTCCACTTAATACCAATTAGTTTTAAGATGGAAGCCCAAGATACCTTTAAATTTACATGGTATCAGAGCCCAGGTTAGATTATTGGGCCGATGTGTGAATCCCCTTTAATTTGGCCCGATGTGGGTCGTGGAGTGTTTCCACGTTGGCACGTGAGGGGGCGTGTTGAAAGATATGT
>JAULKJ010000007.1:13148602-13162680 GCA_032355405.1 Rubia balearica
GACACCTGTGCGTACCCATCGTAATGATGCCGTCAGCGAAAGGCCTAGTACCGGAGCACCACCGCCACTTCATCGGAACCTACTGGGGTGCTGTCGGAACCTCCTTCTGCGCCGAGATCGTCGAGTCCGCCGACGCTTACATCTTCGTGGGCCCTATCTTCAACGACTACAGCTCCGTTGGCTACTCTCTCCTCCTCAATAAGGAGAAGGCCATTATCGTGCAACCGGATCGGGTCGTGATCGGAAACGGGCCATCGTTCGGGTGCGTGTTAATGAAGGATTTTCTTCAAGAACTCTCCAAGAAAATCAAGAGCAACAACACGGCGTTTGACAACTACACGGGGATCTTCGTTCCCGATGGATCGCCAAAGAAAAGCGAGCCAAATGTGCCCCTCAGGGTGAACATACTCTTCCAGCACATCCAGAAGATGCTCTCTGGTGAAAACGTGGTGATCGCAGAAACCGGAGATTCTTGGTTCAACTGCCATAAGCTGAAGCTACCTGAAGGAAGCGGGTAAGTTGTAGTAATGGCTTTTCGTGTCGAATTAGGTTTTTTGTGTGTGTTGAGATTAGAGTACAAGTTCAATAGATTGTATTGTAGGTATGAGTTCCAAATGCAGTATGGCTCCATTGGATGGGCCGTTGGTGCAACATTAGGGTATGTACAGTCTGTGTCGGAAAAGCGTATTATTGCTTGCATTGGTGATGGCAGCTTTCAGGTCAGTCAAACCAGAACCGTTTTTGTTATTGAAACGAATCTGGCTGACTGTATTATAAAGTGGACTCTTTTACCGAGACAGTTGTAAAATATTTTTGTTTTGTTGTAGGTGACTTGCCAAGATGCATCAACGATGATTAGGAATAACCAAAAGAGCATCATTTTCTTGATTAACAATGGAGGATACACTATAGAAGTTGAAATTCATGATGGACCCTACAATGTGATCAAGAATTGGAACTACACGGGTGTGGTTGAAGCATTTTGCAATGGCGAAGGCAACCTTTGGACTACAAAGGTACGAGTTGTTGTATTTTAAGTTTCCTGATGTAACAGATATAAGAGTCATGTTTATAATACATGAGTTTATGTACGACTATTGTTTTATAGGTGAGAACTGAAGAGGAATTAGTTGAGGCGATCGCGATAGCAATGGGGGAGAAACAAGACTCCTTGTGCTTCATCGAAGTGTTTACTCACAAAGACGATACAAGCAAAGAGTTGTTGGAATGGGGTTCTAGGGTTTGTGCAGCCAATAGCCGTCCACCAAATCCTCAATAGAGTTGGAAAGGTTTCAATTGAGCATAATTAGCACAAATATGCCATAGGAAACATGGTTCTTGTGGCCAATTATTAGGAAGAGATTAGATTACGATAGTACGTTCACTCATTTTCAAAATTATATCTTTTGTTGTTATCAATAGCATGTTTCTGATTAAACAAGACAGCGAGATATGGTCCGTATAGTCGATTTCAGATACGTCTTCGTGATATATATCTACTTATTTATTTTCATCTGTAGGGTTCCATTTCCTTATAAGAGTAGTTAAAATGGTTGGATCTCGAACAAATGCCTCACATTTAGCAAAATAACAGTAGTGGAAATGGTTTCTTACATGGTGTTTTAAGCATTAGGTGAGGGCATTTAGTAGGGTTTGAAAATTGGACAGCTGGCACCTTACTCTGTTCCTATGGCAATGTTCTGAAATTGTCCTTGTAGGACTATATCCCATAAGAAAATATTGCTTTGACTGAAATGATTGAGTAAGCTTCCCTCAAAGACAAGGCATTCGAAATTGTGGATGAGTTTAGTCCATGGGAGGACCAACATTAAATTCCCTAAACTAAGGCCCCGAAAGTCACCCAAAAAATGAATGTTAGTATGAAACCAGATGCTCTATTCATTGTGTAGGTGATATTTCTGTTAAAGAGCGAAAACGACGTCATTTTGATATAAGTACTCCCTCCGTCGAACTCTATTTGCACAACAATCATTATCATTTTGTTTACGAAAAATGTTTGACCATCGATATGTTTTCCTACGTATAATAACAATAGATTAAAAAATGATATTTAGAAACTATTTTGTTACGATGAATTCAATGAGGGAGCATGTCATTGTTGGCTAGAACGACATCATTTTAACTCTCTGGCAAAAAATATTGTGTCTGGTAGATGGAGAATCTGATCTCTAATTGCATACATCTAATAAAACATGATGCTTTTTCATATGAAACTAGAATCATTCTTTAGAGTTTTGGTTGATCCAAACTCAATCATCTAAATCCTAAATTTTGGATTAATAAGAAATTGTGGTCATAATTCATGTATGAGGAGTGAACTTGGAAGCACTCTTGTGGTTTAAATAGGGTGACAACATTTGAGTTACTTGGGCTTCTTAAGTAAAGTAATTGCTTAAAATCCTTCACATAATCATAAGAATTTGATTTGTAGTCTGGTTCAACCATCGAAGAAAATGAACTTCAACATTATTGCAAAATTGGTCGGTGTGGCACTAAATACACCTCCTCACTCCGTCCATCTAATAGTGTCTCGATCTTCATTTTTACTATTCATTGATGGTTTGGTGATTTTAATATTCTAAAATATACATAATAATAAATTATAAAAAATAAATATCCTAAAATTACGTGTTACAATAAATGTAGTATTATCTCACACAATAATTTTCATACTTATAAATTTATAAATATTTACAATTCAAACAATATTAACTTCATTGATGAATAGTATGGACGGGGGAAGGGAGTAAACCATTTTATCTCCAAATGTCAAGCTTTGTGAGTGTGAAAAATTGAAAATTAGTGAAATATCTATCAGGTCAGATTTTTCACTAAGGAACATAATTAGGCTAGGGACTTCTACCTCTTGTAATCATTTGCCTCTATTTAGGTTTAGTTACTACTGCCCTTTTGGGCCTTTTCTACTTTTCACCTTGCTAATTTCTGAAGCAAAGAATAATCTCAATGTTAATTTCAAAGGAAAATAAAAACCAGGTACCGGGAGTTCAGTCCAAACTATACCAATGTCATCATCTACGCTCCCTCACTTAAAATTGTCTAGTTTGACTTTTAAACTTAAACTCAACAACCATTGGCCACCAAATTCTATTAATATAGTATAAAACTATTATTACGTGACATTGTGATCCACCGACAACCTCGTTAAAATTTAGACATAATATACTGAAAACCTGAAACACTACCACAAATGCGTCCGTTTACGAGGCAGTTAGGCACCATCCCATTGTGCTAACAATTTCTGAAATTGTTGAATTCATTATGATATATATTTTTTATTTAATTTTTCTTACACAAAAATAAATATATTATTAATTAACCATTGATGCAATTTTAGAAGTTAAAGTAGCCAATTTTGATTGGGAGGGGAGATTGTAACAGTAAAGTAGGAAGTCCAATGGACTACTTCCTCCGTCTCAGAGAAAATGATACAATTACCTTTTTTCAAGTTAAATTTTACAAACTTTGACCATAATTATATATTAATATATATATATATATCATGTGAAATATTTTTTGATTCGTCTTAACATCTATTTTCTAGCTATCAAGTTTTTATGCAAATTTGTTGTGTGTAACTAGAGATATTGTTGGTCAAACATAATCATTGAATACCGTAAAAAAATAAATATGTCATTTTTTCTAGGACGGAGAAGTATAAAATAAGGGGTAACATCATTAGAAAACTATATGGCACCTAACTCTACAGCTAACAGAAAGCCACCACACAAGTGACACAATCTCCTCTTGTAATATTTAAGCAATCCAATAAAATCACTCTCCCGAATCCCCATCTTTACAAGCAAATCCCTACGACACACACAAACACCTAGTGTCCAAGTGACCAAAACAACAAATAAAATCAGCATCCAATCCCACAAAAAACAGAACCATGAAACACCATGCACTGACATAAACAAATAGAACTTTCAGTTGCATCTTTGATCTCCAGGACGGCGATAATGCCAACAGAGCTTGAAGCATCTCAGGCAAAGATCGCCGCCCTGGAGAAAGAGAACTTGGAGCTGAGACACGAAGTGTCACGTTTAAGGTCCCAACTCAACGCTCTTAAAGCACATGATATTGAGAGGAAATCCATGTTATGGAAGAAGCTGCAGACTTCCACGGATACCAAGATCAAACCAATTCCTCCAGTGGAGAAGCCGGTATACAATCCCAAGTTGGAGGTGAAGGAAAAGAAAGATCTTACGAAACCATCACCGTCTCCTCCATCACCGTCTCCTCCACCACCACCACCGCCGCCTCCTCTACCAACAAAGCTGGTGGCGGGAACAAAGTCCCTCCGGCGTGCGCCGGAGGTGATGGAATTCTACCGTGCACTCATGAAGAGAGATGCACAGAAGGAAACTAGAGCCAGTGCAACCACTAATCACTCCATTCCAACTCCGAGGAACATGATTGGAGAGATCGAAAATCGGTCTTCACACCTCTTGAATGTAGGTCTCATCAACCATAACTTTTTAACTCCCTTTGAATTCAAGTTAGACCCTGGTTATTAGCCTATATTAGCCTATTTGCATTTCATTTCAGTTCAATTTAGTAGAGTTTTGATTGGATGAAATTTAATTTAGTTAAGACCCTTTTCTCCTCAATTTAGTTTAGTAGCAATATGACTAAATTAAGCTAATTTCATCATATACTAATTGAATTGAAGTGGAGATAAGCTCGGGGGATTATGGACTTAGTCCTATTACTAATTTTTAGTACAATTATTTTTACTTCAGTTGTAAAATTAGGTTCGACGGAACATGCCTCAATAGATTCCATATTGTTGCAGATAAAATCAGATGTCGAAAAGCAAGGAGAGCTGGTGAATTTCCTGTCTAAACAGATTCAGGCGGCGGCATTCGCAGACATTTCTGAAGTGGAGACATTTGTGAAATGGCTAGATGGAGAGCTATCTTGCTTGGTGGATGAAAGGGCTGTACTGAAGCACTTCTCACAGTGGCCGGAGCGAAAAGCTGACGCGCTCCGGGAAGCGGCGTGCAGTTACAGAGAAGTAAAGAACCTGGAAATGGAAGTCATGTCTTATAAGGAGACTACGAGGTTGCAGTTGTCCGAATCTCTGAGGAAAATGCAGGTTTTGCAAGACAGGCGAGCATGTACACAAAAATGGCTTTTATTCATTTGTTATGGTTGGAACAAGACATGTTGATGCATTTGAGGCTGATGATACAGGTTGGAGAAGAGTGTTAATGGGATTGAGAGAGTGAGAGATGGTGCAAGCAAGAAATATAGGGAGTTGCATATACCTTGGTCGTGGCTGATGGACACAGGGGTGACTGGGAAGGTAAGTTATGTTTTTATGTTGTTTGCGTCATGTTCTGTGGACTGTACTTATGAGTAAAACTAATTTATTTTAAAAGCATAGGAGACAGACTTTTATTTTTCTCCCAAAAATGTTTTTTTGGCAATTCACTTAACATCTAAAGCCGCTACTTCATTAACCCAGCCAAACACGCCTCAATAAGTCGAACCAAGCATCTGTACGGTACCTTTGAAAGGAAAATAAAAACAACCTAAACCTTTGATATGTCTTTGGTAGTAAACTGTCTTGACAACCTCCTGCTCTTGCAGCTAAAATTTGCATCGGTGAAGTTGGGTAAGCAGTACATGCAAAGAGTGTCAAAGGAACTGGAATCCTGCGATTCCACACAAGAAGACGACCTTCTAATGCAGGGGGTGCGGTTTGCTAATCGAGTTCACCAGGTTAGTTTGCCTCATTAAAAGGATCCAAATGCATATTTATAAGCTAACTAGACGAAATGGTGCAGTTTGCAGGAGGATTTGATTCTGAGACACTGACTGCATTTGAAGAACTAAAGAGAATTGGCACGACTCTGAAGAACAAATAGCCTTCTTAAAATCAAAATATTATCACATGATGGGATCGAGAGGCATATTAGTATACAGTCACCACCAATTTTTGCTATACGTTTGTAGTGGCCAAGGTATCAACAGATCAATGCTTTTAAAGGTATGCATAAAATCAATAATGAGGCAAAAGTTTTGAATAACTCCAACTTGGCCAACTTTAACTTCAATGCATTCGCAGTTGAAATGTACAGATCTATGTTTCTTCTATCCAAGCAACCACTCGTCTCGAGCATGAGTGACAGAATCACGCAAATCATCTTATTTCCCACCCTCAACTACAGCCGTTGAATTGGGTAATTTATGTACGACACAAGAATTGCAAACCATAAATGCACCAAATGAAAGATTAATGAAGAAGCAAATCTATCCAAGCTGACACAATGTTACTGCAGTGCACGGTCATAGAGAATCTACACAAGAATGGCACGAGAGGTTTTCAAAGAACATAATTTGAGATGAAGGGGCATGGTTCAAAATCATCATAATAGTGACGGCTCGCATTAATGAACCCAAGTAATATTACAACAGGAAACTACCACAAAAAAGCACTTCCAATTCTATGCACTGCATGGAGCATAGGCAAACCACATGACGATAGTTCATACATTCAACTCAGACACTAACCCACAAAAAACACCATACTTGCAATGAAGACCAAATATAGCAGCTATGGTTTAGCTAGGAAGTGTTTCGACATATAAGCAGAGAACATGGACATGACATGACCTCCATCACCATTTCCTAAATATGACCTAAATTTCAAAACATCCACAAATGAAAATTATAGTTAGAGGAGCTACTACGACATGCTTTCTCCAATGCTTCAAGAAACAAGTCCTAATTCAAACTTTACAGAAAGCAACTTGATTCAAATTTCCTCAATTAAGATCCAACGCTTGAGTGATGCCACCAACAAATACAATCATCAAAGCACTGTGGAACTCAAAGCAAATGGGAACCAATATATAACACATGACCTAATATTTGTGATCAATTATTGTTCAGGAATCCTTAGAACTACAAAATTACTTGTAACATTCATGAAAAAACTTCATAGAGAAGAACCAAACTGCTAACCCACCAAGACTAAAGACTTTTAATCACTTTGAACAGTTCAATATATTGCAAAGATCACACAGATTATTTAATTTACTCGGTCAATGAGTAAAGGTGCTAATATTAAACCTAGAGTTACAGAGCCAGCTAGGTGTAGTGTGGGCGATACAAACCTAAAGCATAAAGTTCTACCTCCATGACCACTTCCTATAAATGACCTTGAATTTCCAAACATCAGAAACATCTTTGGGATATATAACTATTAACTTGGTCACTTTCTAAACATTCAAGAGAAAAACCTTAGTTCAACTTCCACATGAATGACAGATTTACAGCTCCCTCTTATGCAATAACTTCCAGCAAGGCCAAACATGTATCACATCATATCACATACGCCTTCTCCACCGGCAGAAAAAGTAATTAGTAACCCTAACACAAACTTCACATAAATCACTCTGCATACTCATAATCACTCCCTGTAATCAGAAGTTCCAGAAGAGCTACACATAAGTTCCATACACGGAGACCTAAATCATATTCAATCAAATGACAGCGAATTTAAGAAAACAAACCATGCCTAATTCAGTCAAGGAACCAAAAACAATAATATATCAATCCGATTCAAAACTAAAATATCTCGCAAAATAACATAGGCATAATCCAGTACCAGCATAAAACTAAACATAAAGTTAAAATGCTCTTCGACTAAACATAGTTCTTAAAGCATAAGAGTAATCAAAAGCCTCCATAGATGGACATCATCTAAGCAGATACATCAGCACCGGAGCACTGGTCTTCTACTTGGATCGCTGTCTCATCTTTCGGCGCTTCCTCTTGAGCCTCCTCATGCGCTTCTTCTTCCACTGCGAATATTCAAAACAAAAACATTTTTCAGATTCGACATAGGTAAACAAGACAGTGTGTAAGCAGTTAGGTGATGATTGTGATGAGGAGATTACCTTGGCCCTCATGGCGGCGGACTCGCTACTTCTTCCCGATGCGCGGAGGAGATGGACTCGCGGCGGATAAGGGTGAGTTGAGTGGCATGGGAGATGTGAGGGCTCAGAGGTTGTTTATAAAGGAAACCCTAGAGCAGTTTCGTGGGTTTAAACTGGGCCGCTGGTTTTATATTTGGGTCCATGAGTCCATGGACTGGGTTCACCTGGTATTGTGGAGTAATAGGAAATATTTGGCTCTAGTAGGTGATTTTAGTTTCAATATAATCTCTATTTTTTTCAGAGTAAGTATCCATAAGTTTATGGGTAGGCCATTTATTTTCTAAATTGTAAATTATATTTGTTAAATTACATACTAAATTTATAATTTTATAAAATATTTTTTACATTATATGTTTTTATATTTTCACGCTCAAATACGTATTACTACTTGCTTTGACTTTTAGAATAAAAATATTTAAGTTTTTATTAAAAAATTACAACATTTAAGGTAAAAATCAATGTGGAATGTCCATAGACTTATGTAATGATCTCCCTTCCTGGGACTTTTTTTATTGCTTATATAATATAATTTTTTAAATTGCTAACATTTGACTATCGTTGGTTTAATAACTTAATCCCTCTAACCTTTGATCGACGTTGATTTGAAATTTATAACAATGAACTACTGTAAATGGCATAATTACTCTTACAACATCTCCAATGGTAGCTAGAGACATCTCCGGTAACCTACACTCTTTATAGCTTTATAACTTGATAAGTATCACATATTTCATTTTAAAAGTTATTTTAAATGTTTTTATATCATATAACTAATATATTGTATTAAAAAGTAATTTTATGTGAATTTAAAACACTTCCAACATCCAACGGTATGCTTTATTGAGCAATACCGATCGGCTAGCAGCATATGTGGCATTTGCAACAATGGAAAAAAATACTGCTACGATTTTTAAAATATTGCAAGCAAGTCCAAAAAATATACCATTAGAGATGTTCTTAATAGTTTTACTTACTTTTTGGAATGGAAACTAACATTAAAGTTTTTGAAAATGAATAGTCGACGCCGATTCGAGATTTATGACAATGAAATAATGCAAATGGCATAATTACTCTTATAGCATCTCCAATGGTAGCTAAAGACATCTCCAGTAACCTACGCTCTTTATAGCTTTATAACTTGATAAGTACCTCATATTTCATTTTAAAAGTTATTTTAAATGTGGTAATATCATATAACTAATACTCTATATTATATTAAAAAGTAATTTTATATGAATTTAAAACACTTCCGACATCCAACGGTATGCTTTGTTGAGTGGTACCGATCGACCAGTAGCATATGTGGCATTTGCAACAATAGTGAAAGATACTGCTACGATTTTTAAAATATTGCAAGTGAGTCCAAAAACTCTACCATTAGAGATGTTCTTAATAGTTTTGCTGACTTTTTGGGATGGAAACTAACATAAAAGTTATTGGAAATGTATAGTATACAAGTTTATAATTTAAATCATCTCATTGCTTTTCAGTAAAAAATATCATATGACAAAAACAGTCTTACTTGATTGGCAACTCCAACTCATTGATTTCAGCCACCACCAACGTTGGCACAACATCGCGTCACTCACCTCCACCTAACTCATTAACACCCCATTAATGCATCACACACCACTATCACCATTCATTTCAACACCGCCACACACCTTTCCTTTTCGCATTCCACCTTTGTTCTCCTTCATCCAACATCTTTTCCTGCCATTGTTGATCCCCTCATCCTTAGTGTGTCCATCAAAGACTTCAAGCGGTACTTGTAAACACCACATGCACACAATCGCACATCAGCACTTGAAGTTTTCGTTTACTTTGCCTTCCCTCACACACAAAAACTACCCTAAATTACCATTATTTGATATTTTTGGCCATTAATTCAGCCACCACCACCATCACTGCGAAGATGATACTTTTTTTAGCACTACCTCTCTTGCCCAACATGTTGGTTAAATATCAAAAGAGCCTTCTTCCAATCTCTCACTCCACCAATTGTAAATGCATCATCTCCATCTCGACGCCCTTAACGTGAACTATTAAAAACTTAGCACCACAAGTGAAACTTTACATGCATGTTTTACTCCAACCACTGATATGACCCTTATCATATATTGTCCTGTGAAAAGAATGATCATCCGGTTGAGAAATATCTCTTTTTAACACATAATGCACCACTACATAACATTTGGATGTTGGCAACCACTGTGAAGGGTTGCTTAGTATGATCAGCTCGACTGCTCAGCTTTAATTGGCCAATTAGGAGAATCAATGATCGGGATTTGGCCAACCGGGGGAATTTTCCTTTTTTTATGCCTACATCCAATCTCAAAACGACGCCGTTCCGTTAATGAAATCGAAGTCGTCTCGAGAGTTAGTTGACGGCTAAAAAAATAACAACACTCAAACGACGTCGTTTAAAAATTGGAGTTAAAACATAGCGCTAATACCACTTATTTTCTGACGTGGAGCAAAGAGTGGCGCCATTCAATAACGCCTAGTATTACTAATTTCATCACTGGATCATTATTTCTCACCTATTGATTTCTTCGATACACAAAGTATTTTTTAATTATTTATATAAGTGGTAAATAATTATTTGAACTTATAATTTATATCAGTAGAATTGACTGAGTGAAATTGAAGGTAGAATATGAAAAAATGGGATACTTGGAGTCGTTTGGTTCATGAATTAAATTCCTGCAATAATTTCTATTTCATGAGAAGTTATTTCCAAGATTAAAATCTCAGAATATATACAAAACGTGTTTGATTACACATGTAGGAATTTGTTTTTCTTAAAAAAAAAAATTCGAGATGTTTGGTTGGAGGTAGAAGAGGGAAATGAAAAAACTGTGGAGGGAAATAAAAAAATTTTACGCGTCATTCATGGGATAAAAATGTAATGCACATTAAAAAAGTGAAGGATTTGTAATTGACCGATGAGGTCTTCGGTAAGATATTTTTCACGGTGTGGGAAGTTTAATTTTCTTCTCATTCCCAATTTCCACTTTTTATTATTTTTCATCAACCAAACAAGCCTGTCTATCATAAAATCCTAATAATTTATAATTATTGCATCTTTTACTGCATACCTTTGGACCAAACTAACAAGCGTCACGACCGCTGGGGTCCGTGGGTGTTCTTTTACTGCATACCTAACTACTGATTAGGGGAGGAAGTAAGGTTGGGGAAATGCACCTACAGTAAATGCTCTTTCTGTACATGGAGATTCGTAGGTTTGGCGCGGCAAATCCCCCGTCCTTCCTCTCATGGATGCGGGGCCCAGCAGAATCCACGCGAGCAAAACAACGGAAACGCGAAAAAGCGAGGGCAACCCACTAACGATCCGTAGGCCCATTTACCATATCCAGAACTCTACGCCTAACTGCCTTGCACACATTGAATCATCATCATCTTCGTCACCACTATTCCATTCTTATCGAAACCCAAAACACGCAGAGACACACACACAGAGTCACGCACTCGTTCTCCATTTCACACACTCATCAGCTTCAATTTCCTTTGCGTCGCGGACTTGCAGTATGATGATGATATTGTAGGAAATTAGGAGGTCGAAATTACGGTATCCATGGGGACCGGATCATCCAGGAACCCCGACACCAGTTCTCATGGCAGCGGAGACGAGAGAGAAGACCAAGGCGGCGGCGGACAGCTTTACGTCTCCCTCAAAATGGAGAACAATCACTCTATGCTCAAAAGCGAGCTCATTCCCCATGTCTACGGCTCCGTTCCGCTCGTCGGCTCTTGGGACTCCTCTAGAGCTGTGAGTTCTAACTCGATTTCGTGCTGCCATCGGCTGTTTTATTCGATTCGTTTGATTAGCTGTTTTGCTTACCGTTTAGATTAGTCATTTAACTTTATGAACGTATTTGAGAAATGACAGTTAGCTCTCGCTGTTTTATATACGTTGTAATTACTAACTGCGGTGTTAATTTGTGTTTTCTTGGCGCATTGAACAGTTCGATCATCTGTTTTACATACCGTTTAGATTAGTCGTTAACTATATCAATGTATCTGAAATGACAGTCAGCTGTACTGTAGCTGTTGTATATAAGATGTAATTGTTAGTTGTGGGGTTAATTTGTGTTTTTTTGGCTCATAATTAGCTTGCGATGGAACGAGAATCCACCTCAATGTGGGAGTTGAGTTTTGTTGTGCCTCCCAATCACGGTGAGTGTCCTAACTGCTTGCTTCTAATTTATAGATGAGCTTCTTTATGGTCCTTAGTTAGGCTTATTCTGTTCGCGTGTGTAAATGTAGAGACTCTGGACTTTAAGTTTCTATTGAAACCCAAGTATAGTAGCTCGGGGTGTATAGTGGAGGAAGGTGCAAACAGGATACTGACAGGGGGAGCATTGCAAGGGGATGGCAGGTCGGCGCTGTTTAGAGTGAATGCTGATGAGGTTCTTGAGTACAGGGTGTTTATGAAGGCAGATAGAGTTTCTCCGTTTGATCTTGCGGCCAGCTGGAGAGCTTATCAGGAGAATTTCCAGCCGTCTACTGTTCGTGGGATACCGGATGTTAGCATTAATTCTATGGCTGAGTCGGGTGCTGAGGTAATACTGAGATTGTGCTGATCTTTTTGCATTTGTTGGAGTTGGGGTTGGGGGGGGGGATTTTCCCTTCACATCACTAGGTCATAGAATATGTAGTTTGTTCGAAAAACATTAACCGTGTGTCTACTTCATAATCTTGGGTAGATAGGAGCTCTTGTAGCTGTAATGCTGTATCAGACCGAGCTGTAATCATCAGATTTATGTTTAACTTTCTATTGAAGATGTGCTTTCACTTTGCTGTTTCTGCATTGCATTGCTGCCTAATAATTAGAGCTGTATGGAGCTTGAGGCATTTGCATTCCGTTACAGATTTAAAATAAATAAATGAATAGATACTTGTTGTATATAATATGCTCTCTAGATTTTCTGTTGAAATAAAGTAAAAAAACTCTACCATCTAACTCTAGTTGGACATTGGGTGCAAAGATCAATTCTCAGCGTACTTCAAAGTAGGTACAGTCATCACATGTCTTCGTGGACTTCAGATTTTAGCCTTTGTGCAAAAGCAACTTGGAGATGTAGGTAGCGAGCTAGTTTGTATCTTTTTGTCTTGTCCATTTTTGTTTTCTTGACCACCCTATCTAACTTATGATGGACCTGAGCTAAGTTCCTTGGACCTCCACTATTTCCCTACATCACTATTCTACCAAGCTAAACGAAAATGTACTTGTAACAAGATAAGTTGGTTATTAGGTTCAGTATACAAATCTTCTCTATATTGATTTAAATAAATTATTTCTAGACTTCCTCTGAAAAAAACTTTCTCTTGTATTTGAGGAATCAGAAATATCCGAGTCTAATATTTTGTTGTGTATGTCCTAGAACTGGTCTTCAGCAAGTTTGGAGCTTGACATTGAACACTATGTTGTCCCAGCTCCAACAACATCTGCAAACTCTGGACTGGTTTATGCTGCTAACAATACAGAGACTCCAAGTTCACTGGGTTATGCTGGGGTGTTCTCCAAATCATCTGGTAGCACATCACATTCCATCAGTTCTGGGGTTGATCGGCCCACAACCAAAAAGGTGTCATGTTATTCATGCACTTATTGTGATCCGTAATAGGTTGTGGCTTATGGGGAAAATAATCCCAAGCTCCTGTCTCATATTGTCTATTTCATGCTGCTATCTTCTTATATCTCCAAAAAGGATGTTGATCCTAAGTGCATTACAAACTTCACACTTGTATGTGTGATTTGATCAGCTTGAGGATTTTGTCCAGCATCTGGGAAAATTTGAGTAGCGTGGTTCATCACTCAAGTAGAATGTGTTACCTAAAATTTTGGCTCCTTCACGTTTGAGTTGTACCTAGGATCTCTAACGTACTGATGATTTTTAAATACCTTGACTGAGATCTATTAGTTATTTCTACGGTGTGACGTGCATGAAAATATTGAAATCTTAGAGACAGTAATCTTAGAGCGATATATGGAATTTGATATATTCTGTCATCAGGAAATGGAGATAGTTGTACCGGACGCAATTAAATTGTATTCAAGCT
>JAULKJ010000007.1:13222997-13233323 GCA_032355405.1 Rubia balearica
ACTCACCCCCTCCTTATCACCCACTTGGGTCTTCATACCTACTTCAAATCCATTTTACTCACCCAATTTATATATAAAAAGCCACCTAAAATTTACTTTAATATTAATAATTTTAATATGAAAAGTTTAATAATATTACATGAAAATATTATAAGTAAAACATGTTCCTTATGGATAAATAATAGTTTATTATATAATAAATTAGTGTGTACATAGTGGGTATAGTGGGGCGGGGTTGGGTCGCGTATGAGCTAATATCCATGCCCGACCCACTACCCATGACAAGTATCAATTTCCATACACATAACCGCCTCACTGAGGCGGATACGGGCAGACCTCCGCCAAAACCCGCCCCACTGTCATCCCTAACGGCTGGAGGGTTTTGTGAGAGAGGAAGATGGGGAATCGGGGAAGAAGATGGGGGGAGGGAGAGAGAGAGAGAGAGAGAGAGAGAGGAAGATGAGCAGCAACGGAAGGGTTTTGTGAGAGAGGAAGACGTGGAGGTAGAGAGGAAAACGGGGTAGAGAGGAAGACGAGGCGGAGGGTTTTGTAAGAAGTGGCAAGGGTGGGTGCACTGCAACTGATGAAGTTATATTCTATGTGCTACACTTTTTGAATTAATATCTCAGCTTCGTATGCTATGCGTTGTGACTGAATGAAAGTTGTACGTCATGCGCTGCACTTTGTACAATCCATATCTCAGATTCGTATGCCGAGCACTGCAACTGATTGAATACAATTTATACGATAAGCGCTACATTCGTATTATTATTATTATTACGGAATATGCAAATGCTGCCCATTGCTAAATTATGCTCAATATTTGACACTCGAATATATCTTGAAAATAATAATTGAAGTAAACATCTTCAGAGCATGAGGCTCGAGAAGGAAAGCAAACAAAATAAGAAAAATACACTAGTTTTACAAATATCATACATTATCAAGTTGAAATATACAACATTTTGAAACCTAAAGATTTTAGGGACCTAAATATTTTAGGGATTTAACTTTCCTAACTTTTCCTCCCGTTGCTCAATTTTTTCTATTTTTATGCCAACTGCGTGTTGAAAATCCTGTTCTCGCTCTTCTTCAGGGTAAGGATCTATTATAGTCTTTATACGAGGATGTTTTGGTTCAGGGTCCATTTGGTCATCACCTTCCAGGCTACTCAGCTGAAGATCTTCGGCTCTGGGATATTTTCTTTTGCTACCAAAAGTCCGTTTATTTCCCGAGTTTACATTAGACGATTGAGCTCCGGAAGACCTACGACCACCAGCACTCTTTTTAGCCTTTGAGGTGCTGGATGATGGAGCTCTCGATCCTCCTACTCGATAGTGTACTTGGGGGAAATCCTTCAACCACTTGGCTATGGCATCAAATGCTTCCTTCTGACGAGGAGTCCCTTAGGTGAACACCTTACGATTAATAACCTAGTTATCAGCAGCCTTAACTAGGAACTCAGGAATTTTGGTGATAAGCCTCATATGGACAACACCATGGTACAATCCATGAGCTTGAAGGCTCTCAGCATAGACTTTCAGAGTATAATGTAGCTCCTTGTTTTCCTCTTCGAGTCAAGATTTTTCGGTAGTTAAGGACTCGACCAGGGAGGAACTATCATCCACGGCTTTAGTTTATCGGAGAAAGCCTCGTTCAGTATGCTATTATCGTTGAGAACCATTTCATAGAGTTGCACTCCCTCCCCTACTTGAGCCTTAAACATATAAGTTTCAATTCGACTGAGATTGAGGCAGGCCCAAATTATTCACAACCTGTTAGTATCTGCAAAACATTGGGTAAGGGACCCGAATTGGAAAATTATTTGGTAGATTGTATCTTGATAACTTATCTCACTAGGATCGCAGTTATCAACTACTTCGAGGGGAACGACCCCATTATAATTTCTTTCCTTGAGGTCCCTTATAAGATCCTAGAGTACAGGATACTCACTGCTTCCCCATAAATAAAATTATAAATTCTTTTCATAGAGATATTTTAAAATTCTATGTATCGATGGATGACTACTGTCACGCCAAGAATCTAGTTCTTTCTTCCACTCGGCCAGATCCAACATCATCTTCATCAGGCTCCCTAGTGTGTTATCCAATTCTATTTTAGTTTTGGAGAGCTCTCAACAAGCATTATGAAATTATTTCTTCAGTGCATTGCACTACAAAGACAAGAAGATAATATAAATTAAAAGGAGAGAAAAGGGGCAAAGTAATTTTTCATAAATGGAAAGAATACATGAGGAGGCCGGGGGGAAATTTTACACTTTACCCTACCCTAGAATCGTCTCCTTCAGTGGTAGTCTGGTTAGTCCCATTCTTAATCGCTAGAGGCTCATTACCTTTCACCAATTCTGTTGGAATTGTAGAATCAAGGGAAAGAGCATAAACTTTCTTAGTTGTATAGTAACGCCTCAAAGATTTTAAGAAATCCAGGAAATCTATTCAAAGACCTCTATATTTAGTAGCTTCTTCCCATTTCTTGTTAAGGTCATCACTATCATCAGGCTAGAGGAAACTCCTTCGATATTCAACCTTCTAAGTTGGGAGAAGATTGGAAAAAATGGAAACAAGCTCATTCTCGACCAAATAATGACTGCCAACGTCCTAGGAAGATTGGAGAAGATCCAGGAAGAAGTTGTAAAATTCAGGAGCCTTCATAAACTTGTCCTGGTAAGCTTTAAATAGTGATACCTGAGCTTCCGGGTCTGGAACCTTCTACAAATCTTTTTCAAGTTTGGTTTTCCCGGCTTTGAGGACCTCGTTATTTCCCTTAGCTATCTCCAGCTCTTTCCTTGGACAGATTAGCTCCTCATCCTTCTTCTTAAGTTCTTCTTAGGCTTTAATCAGTTCGCCGCTCTTTAACTGAGCCTCCTTACAAAGGCTCAAAATCTCCTCATACAAGTTTGCTTGGGATGCGTCCAATACTGCTAAGAACTAGGATAGAGATCGGGACACCTGATACGTGAGATAAAAGGTCACATATATACATATAATAATATATATAAGTAAAATAACGAGGTTTTGAGGATAATTCCAAACCTCAGGGTTCCTGGCTAAGCCTCCCTGAATAGTCTTATGCAAGATAAGAGCACACGAGGATGTGCTAGTTGGTCGAGGGTTGAGGGGGGCTTCCAGGTTGTGACCGATCTTGCCTTTTTTATGCTGCTCATTGACGGAGAGCTGCTCTGGGCCTTTCCCCTTTTTTGGTAATGGTTTGTGCATCTTTGCTCTGCACAAGAGCATCTGATGCGATGGAGGAAGGTTTGCTCACAGGCAAATTCTCCACGTTATCTTTTTGTCGTTAATCACCCTTCATCAGATTTTTCAGAGCTCCTCTAAGACCCACTAGAAAACAAAGAGTAAAGAGTTAGAAGCAGAAAAAGGAAAGTCATTACAAAATAAATTTCACCACTAAGACACTTTCTGACGGGTCAGATATTGGAGTTGTGATTTGAAGAGGGGGTTCTTAAATGAACTTCTTGGGTTCTGACCATGGAAGGTTATCTTCTTCTATAGCTCTTTTCTGTTTTCTAGCAGTGATATGCTACTACTTCTTCTGCTTGAGCTTCTCATATACGTATATCTAATAAATCTTGGGTGAAAACATAAAACCACCACTCGTGGTTTTGACCTTATAATCTTTATATTCAATGCGAGTATCCAAAAGACGGTTCAAAGCTTCTTCAAGATCCTGAGGAGGAACGCACTTCTTGCCCTTCTAAGATTCAACTACTAAAATTCCACGAAGGGAACTTGTATCTTCGATTGCAATCTAAGGCGAACCTTTTACGATACCACCCATATGAATTGGAAAGAGTGAGAAAAGCTTTTTTTCTTTTCTGAAACCTGCTAGCAAAAGTCATAATACCATCCATCTTATTCCCATTATGTGTCACGCTATATAATGAACGAAGCAACTTAAACTTAGGCTTAATCTCGAGCTTGTGACATCTCGTCATCAACATCATAATAATTACTACCACATTGGTATATAATTGTGTGGGATTGACTTTGAATTCTCTAAGCACCTTCAAGAATAAGGTGGGGGTAATAAAGCCCATTCAGATGTGCTTTAAATAGATGACTAACTTTTCTACGGCTAAATTTCAAGGAGATTCTCCTACTCGTAAAGAGGTTAGCTCGAGGTCAGGGGGAATAATTTGCCAAGGGGGAATAGTAGATAAAATTTTTGAAATGGAATTTGGTTCCCCAAAAGCCTCCTCAAAGCCTTCTCCTTCTGAAGATGCGCCTTCATTGATCCCATGGCCATCCCCATCACTGGATGGCTCGAGGTCCCCGCGTCTATCATCCGAGAGAACATTGCTCTCCTCGTCTATCAAGGAAGACTTGCTTAGAGGATGACGTTTCTGGACTCCTTTCTTCTTCGTCGAAGATATTTCTGATGAAACTTCCCCTTTTTCTACAGGGACTCAAAATTCTATACTCCCCATTGTGTGCGACTTCCATAGGGGACCCTTTCCCATGCCGAAAGACCAAGCTAAAGGTATTTCAGCTGAAGGTATGTCAGTAATAAAAAATTCATCGGGGTAATGGTTAGTGTGGTCTCCATCGTAGACCTAGAACTCGGGATCCCAATAAAAAAATTCCTTCTTCAAATATCTCAGGAGATTTAACTTCTTCCTCTTCCGTCCGGATTACATTGGAAAACACCCTCTTATCAGATTTCTCACCAGAGGAAGGAGTGCTAGCAGCCATTATAGATAAAGAAAGGGCAAAAGGAAGGCGGAAAAGGTAATAAGACTTACTCGTTAGGAGAAGAAAGATGATAGAGACGGTGGTGAAGGATTTGTGCGCTAAAGATAACTTCTTCAAATAACCTGCAAGTAAAGTGAGAAGAGATTGGGCAAAGTAGAAGTTAATAAGCCTGAAACGGCAGCTAGTTAATGATTATCTAGGGAAACCGAAAAGTTGAAAAGGCATGAGAATCCTTTCATACCTCCCATAAAGAAATTGTTAGTCCCATAAAGAAACTGGTTATCACGAAACCTAAAATTGGAATTTTAATTGTAAAAATAAAAATGTAACACGAACCCAGATTCTTGATAATCACGAAACCTAAAATTGGAATTTTAATTGTAAAAATAAAAAGGAAAAAGTGCATTCATATCCCCCAGTTCTTGTGTTTGTGCTGATATGCCCCGAGTTTTTTTAAAGTGCATTCATACCCCTGTCGTGGTTTGAAAAATTGGTTAATTTTGGTCATTCCCCGATTCAATAGAAATGACCGTTTAACTTTGGTCATTCCCGGATACGGAAAAAACGATCATTTCTATTGAATCCGAGAATGATCGAAATTGACCAATTTTTCAGATCACGACAGAGGTAAGCATGCACTTTTAAAAAACTCGGGGTATATCTGTATAAATACAAGAATTGGGAGGTTTGAATGAGTTTATCCCAAATAAAAATGTCTAACAAGAATCCATATATTGCTCCTCTGTATCCGAGTCCTGGCTCAATTGTTGTCACACTCACAAAGCACAAGCAGCAAATATTTCGGGAATGTTTCACGAATTATTAAAGAGTTTGTCTCTTGAAAAACGATATTTCCATAAATTATGAAAAATTATGGTTTAAATTGTAAATTTAAAAAAATTAAAGCAAAATTTTCGAATTGCATTAATCGGGTCACAAACTTATAACCACCACGCGTTGCATAATAAATTATTAATATTGTAACTAATTTTTTTACCTTTATAGAATTCAAATTCAAGTTCGTCTTTTCATGTCTTATGGAAAAACAATGTTTTGCCTTTAATAAATCACCGTTAAGTCTTGAGGTAGTACTGACCACTTCAAAAAAAAAACATATTCTGTCAAACTTATAAAATACACATGTTTGAACCAAAAATTGCGTTCATTAAGGAAAAATATGAAATAAAAATACGATGCAACAAAATACTCCCCCGTTCCATCGAACATGATACATTTATTTTTTTTACAATTTTCAATGATCATGTTTGACCGTCAATATCTCTAGTTACATATATCAATTTCGCATAAAAATATGATATTTATAAATAAACACTAAGATGAATCTAACAATATTTCGCATAATATTTTATTTTATTTATTTATTGAGTTAAATTTTTAAAAATTAAATTTTAAAAAAAGTAAACGTACCATTTTCGCTAGAACAGAGGGAGTATAAGAAACTCACATGGGAGACCATATTTCTCCCTATTTCTAACCCACAACTCAGAAAGAGAATTTGACCTAGCGAAGTGTTAGACCCGTCCCAAAGCGGGAATAAGAAAAATCGATGAATATGTTTCTATGGTTAATACTCCACTCCTTGTGTCGAATTAACAGTGACCAGACAACCAATCAAAGTTTTAAAAAATCACGATATAGTAGTGTCTCAATTTTAACTTAATCCACTTTGCTTAGAATGCAATTTCACAACAATTATCTTTCTTCACGGTACCAACTATTTTTCGGACTTTATTTTGGGCGTAAATTCAGCACATATTATCAATTCATCGGTGTCACAGTTTATGCAGATCACAATAATGCATGAGCTCATTAATTTATTGCTCTTTGTCAAACCTATCCATGGCTATGGATTGACTGACGTGGGAAATTATCAACTCTGGACTCATTTTAGTTATTCTTTATATATCCATCCGATTTTCTATTTTTTAAAGTTGAATTTAGCTGAGTGAAATGAATGAGCATAATTAAGTTGAGAACAGAAAAGGAAAAATGTGTGGATAAAATTAAAAGAATTTTGTCAAAAGAAAAGTGTATTATTCTTAAAAGACTATTCAATTGGAGCAAATAAGAGTGATAATCTTAAAAATATTGAAGGAATTGCATTTCTCTTCTCAATTCTCGTGTATTTGTAAAGAAGACAAAGTGAATTGAATCTTAATTTAGTGGTTAATCAATTATCACTTTATTCAAGAGGTTATAGGCATAAACGATAATTTTATCAAGAACGGTTACTTTTAAGACAGTTTCTTTGTAGAAATCATGCAGCGTTTGTGTGAGCTAGCGTGTTGTTGATCCTTTCCCAGCTGTCATAATTTTAGTTTATTTTTAAATCAATCATTCAAAATGTTGGAAAAAACACTCAGTGACAATTACAATGAGTAGAATTGTCATCCAACATTACTAGCCCCTAGTAATAACTAATCTATTGCAAGAATATTTAAATTACATGCCAATCAAATTAACGCAAGGATTATATGAAAAGATGTTTATGAATTAGAATTATAGAAAGAAAAATATTTTACTAGCAATATTAAAAATTTACTATGCAACGTGTAGTAGTTATAAGTTTATGACCCAATTAATGCAACCTAAAAATTTGATCTTGATTTATTTTAAAATTACAGTTTAAACCTTAATTTTTTCATATCTTTCAACTGAGTGAATCTATAATTTAATGATCGTAATGTGTTACTTTTGTATTAGGAAAAAACAGGAACACGGACAAATTTAAAATCAGGGATATTCCTTCTTCTTTCTCTTTCATTTATTGTTCAAATGACATTTTACTTTCTTACAAATGTCTGAAAATCGTGTCTCCCATGGAATGAGATTCAAGCTATGGAATTATGTGGACCATACATTTTGTTTAAATATACAAACAGTTGCTCTAATTTAGTGATAAATAATTTATTTTATATTATTGCGTGACATATTATAATTTAATTATTTATTGAATGATTATTTAATCGATAAAATTGTATTATCTCCGAGTTGTCTATTCGAGTGATTGATATTCAAAAGAAATATTTTTCTCTTACCCATTAATATACTTTAAATTATAGGGAAATTTTTGAGAAAAATGGCATACTCCATCTGTTTCATTGGATTGGATGTGACACACATTTCTTTTTAGATTATTTTTGTGAATTTGACACACTTTCCTTTCATGGGAAGATTTCTTCAATTTCATTTATTCATTCTACTTTTCTTTTTTAAAATTTAATTACAACCACTCATTTCATTCACCTAAATACAAACACATAAACATATGGTGCCACATCCAACGAAACGGAGGTAGTATGAAAAGTTTCTTCTAATTTACAAATTAAACATTGGTATTTTCATAACTTATGAAAAAAACTTCTTTCAAGAGACAAACTTCAAACTAATGCAACTTAAAAATTTTATTTTAATATATTCTAATTTATAGCTTAAACCTTCTTATTTTCATATCTCGTGAAAAAACAAGAGACATAAAACGATTTAACTTTTTATAAGAAGCAAACCCGGTAATCCCTTTGACAAGAGATTTCAAAATTAAATTAAGAAAAAAGAGAGACAAGAATCGAGGTTCTAACAATCAGATTATTACAGTCTTACTACAATTAGGGCACATTTACCGTATGAATAACTGAAGCGTCTATTATGGCAATCACCTTTAAAAAGTTGAAAATGGCAGATAATATATATTTATGGCCGCAAACTCAAGCACACATTGCCATTATTGAGTGATTGACAAACACCAAAACCCAAAATCACACCAAGATACAAACCAAGTTAGATCCAATCCACTTTTCTGTTCATTCCTTTTGATATGATGGAAATGTAAAGATTATCATCATTTTTTCCCTTCGTTTTTCCACCATTGTTGAAGATAGAGAGAAACCACCCCTTTTCAGCCTGCATCACCTCCGCCGTTCTCCCCGTCCCAATTCAAGGCGGTGGCTGCAGGCAGTTCTCATGTGATGTCTACTTCAAGCTCAACTCAGATTGAAGATGTTGTTCAATTGGAACAGAAATCAAGATTTGTGAATCTCATCCGCCAATACACCATGCGCGGACTCAAGATCAAAGACCGCGCGAAGATTACCCAAGTTCATGCCTTTATCCCATCTGATACCTCCACCAGCTCCGCCAGCCCCGCCGCCTCCGCCGTGAAACCCCATCAGGGGTACCCCACTATCAGCTCAGTTCTGTCCAGTTCCATTGATTCAGTTCCCGTTAATGGAGCTGAAGCCCTTTTACCATTCGGGCTCCCGGGGACTGAGTCTCTGGAGCCATCCATTGACCCTTTTCTGAAATCGGTGGATTTCATTGAATCGTTATCTGGGATGTATAGAAAGATTGAAAAAAGTTCGGATTTTGAGAAATCATCTGTTTATCTTGAACAGTATTGTTTGCTGTGTAGCTTAGGTGATCCTAAATTGCTGCGAAGATGCTTGCAATCTGCGCGGCAGCACGCGGTTGATGTGCATTCGAAGGTGGTTTTGTCAGCTTGGTTGAGGTATGAGAGGAGGGAGGATGAGCTAGTTGGTACCTCTGCTTTGGATTGTGTTGGTAGAGTTCTTGAATGCCCTAAAGCTTCGCTAGCGAATGGATGCAATACTGGTTCGGGTTTTGATCACTGCAAATGCTCTGACGTCAATGGCATTGGCATCTCAGATGATGGCAGTGAGGAGTTCCTCAGTGCATCTGAAGATGGAGGGACCGTTTGCTTTTGTGTAGGTGATGGAGAGGTGTACTGCAATCGAGGTAAGATCGCCGCCCTTTCCAGTCCTTTAAGAGCGATGCTTTATGGTGTTTTTGTTGAATCAGAA
Organism: Rubia balearica; assembly: GCA_032355405.1. Taxonomy (NCBI): domain Eukaryota; kingdom Viridiplantae; phylum Streptophyta; class Magnoliopsida; order Gentianales; family Rubiaceae; genus Rubia; species Rubia balearica. The sequence goes on from JAULKJ010000007.1 coordinate 13,232,566, forward strand.
AGAGAGAGGATAGATTTTTCACACGTTGGGATATCTTTGGATGGATTAAAGGCTGTTAGGTTCTTCAGTTTGTATGGAAGGTTAGGGTCATTTTCCCCGGATGTGGTGTTGGAGCTTCTGTCTTTTGCGAACAGATTTTGCTGCGAGGAACTGAAATCCAGTTGTGATAGTTATTTAGCTTCCCTGGTTTGTGATATAGATGAGGCTTTAGTCCTTGTCGATTATGCTTTGGAGGAGAGAGCGTATGTTCTCGTTGCATCTTGCTTGCAAGTTCTATTAAGAGAGCTTCCTGGGTGTTTGTACAATTCTAAGGTTATGAATGTATTCTGTAGTTTAGAGGGCAAGGAGAGATTAGCCTTTGTTGGACATGCTTCTTTCGCCTTGTACTATTTTCTTAGTGAGGTTGCCATGGAAGACAACATTACGTCTAAGGTGAGTGTAATGCTACTTGAGCGTTTGAGAGAATGTGCAACTGATAATTGGCAGAAAATGCTCGCGTTCCATCGGTTAGGTTGTGTACTTCTTGCTAGGAGGGAGTATGAGGATGCCCAGTGCTGTTTTGAGGCAGCTGCCGAAGCGGGGCATGTGTATTCAGTGGCAGGTGTTGCCCGATGCAAGTTCAAGCACAAGCAAGGGCAACGGTTTAGAGCATACGAGCTGATTAATTCTTTAATCTTGACATATAAGCCTTCCGGCTGGATGTACCAAGAGAGGTCTTTGTACAATTTAGGTAATAAAAAGATCAAAGATTTGAATGT
>JAULKJ010000007.1:13272129-13290148 GCA_032355405.1 Rubia balearica
GAACCACGTAAAATCTCGGTGTTTTGTTTTTCGCTTTATTTTCTTCGCTTGTTCTTTCTCGGGTATTCCGCACAACACTATTCAATACAGCTAACACATCAGAGGCACAAGAAAATGAGAGATACAAAAACACTTGGATGTTATTTCAAAAGACAATATTTACACTAACTAATATGCAACTTGTCGCAATCAAAAAAATGCATGCAAGTCCATGTGCATATGACAGCAGTAAACATAATAGAAACTATATTTTGCCAAAATAATAAGGTTATGCATCCTAAGAAAGACTAAAATAAAGTCACGACATAGCCAAATGAAGCTAACCTAATCAAAGCCAAAGCAAAACCTAAGTCAAAATCACAGCTAGAATAATAGCCAAAATCACAGTCACAATCAAAATAACATTCAATTTAAATCCTAAAGGCTAAGCCAAAATCACCGGTAAAATCACAGCACAATTGATCACAATTCACAGCTAAAATTGCTACCACACATATCAGCCAAAATCAAAATAACAGTCCCAAAATAAAAATACAAGCCTAAATCCTAGCCAAAATCATAGCCAAAAATCCTATAACTAACATTCCACATCATTCATATCAGTCCAATGAACATATTTACAAAAATCATATTCACATGAATCACCAAAATTAACATTCTTCAAAATTTTCTAAGTTATCACAAATCATGAATTCAAAGTGATAAAGCAATTAAAGATTATAGATTTGAATAGTGTTACCAAATGGAAGCTAAAAATGAGGAATTGATGGAACCCACAACAACATTGGCCCTAAATTACAAAATCCTCTTCCCCCAATCTAGGGTTTTGGGTTCTAGAGTTGATTTGTGGGGATTTAGGATGATTGGGATGGAAATCTATGAGAGATGGGTGAGGGTGAGTGATCTGGAGGAGTTTATGGTCAATTCCGACAGAGTGTAATGGCAGAGAGCGGCGAAGAAGGTGAAAAGGGGCGGTAGCGGTGAGAAGAAATAGGCAGAACATTTCTGTTCTACCCATTTTTTATATACCACCAGCGTTGCGAGAGCGACAGAGGCGTTGTGAGTCGCGATGCTGGGCCAAAAAGAATATTAATAGTTTCCTTGCATCGCGCTCATGACGGATGCTGTTCCGATAGAGCGTCGCGACATCTCTGTCGCGATGGCAAATGTTTGCCCCTAAGAGTTGCAAAATCCCTTATTTCTGTTGCGGTCGCAAGGGGAGTGTCGCGGCTCGCGAAGGTCTGTAGCGACTCGTAATACCTCCATCGCAACTCACGAATGTTCAGGTCTGGAAGTTGTAAAATTGAGAATCTTACCCAATTTCCATCGCGCTCACGACAAGGTGTCATGACTCGCAATGGTCTATCGCAACTCAAGACGTCTTTGCCGTGATCGCGAATGTTGAGTCTCTAGCCTCCATCCGACTCAATATTTAAGCCATTTGGCTCATTTGCGTCTCTAGATTTTGATACTAGAGTCGGTCTTCTATTGGTGATTTTCATTCTTGTCTGCACATACTGTTAAATTCCCAATCGCTTGCATGATTTCCCGGTTTAATGTCCCCAAACTTTTTCCTTGATTATGGAGCTTATCACCAAGCCTAGGGTATTGCGATTGCGGTGGCTGGTATGGTTGTTGAGAAGGGCGGTAGGGTTGAAGATTTTGGCCACCTTGTACATTCCCATAATGGAGGTTCGGATGAACTTGATTAGCTGCTTTGTATGGCCGGTTTCGGTAACCCCATCTCCTCGGTAGCCTTGGTACCTTTGATTTTGGTACCCTTGGCCTCTTATCCACCCCATGGCACTCACTTCTTCCACAAAATCATCTTGCAAAGTGGGACATGCATCCGTAGGATGCGGAGAAGCAAAAATTTTGCAAGACTTGACATGAGGTTTTGCCCCGGATTGAGTCATCAATGCCTTGGCCATAGAAGTAAGATTCAACACTTCAAGCTTTCCATGGTTGGAAAAGGCACTTGCATTGTGGGGATTTTGCCTCCTCAAGTCGGTCCTCAAGCTAAAGTTTCTTGACTTCTCGGCTAACTCCTCATAAAGGTCCATAGCTTTCGTAGCGGACTTGGTCCCAAGGGAACCACCACATGCTCCCCGCACTAACCTTTGGTCCCAAGGGAACCACCACATAGTGAAGCCAATCTCTTGCGGAATCTCACAAGGAGAATGGAAAGGTTTTCAATATATAGAGCTCCTCGTTAACTCCATCAGGAAGGATCCCACTACAAACCATATAGAAATTTTAAAAAAGGTGTTTGTTTGGATATTCCCCTTGCCTACCAAGGAAGGATGGTAGCAAGTGAATCAACCCAGACTTCAATTCAAAATGGCCATGGGCTCCAACTGCCAGGCATGTGATGCACATAGGTTGGTGCTTAAGATTGGGAGCCATTGTCTCCCGCATTGGAACTTGCCTCACCGGAATGTTCCTCTTAAGAAGGGGAGGATGTTGAGGTGCTCCTCCCGGAATTTCACCTTCTTGATCAACATGTTGATCCATTGGAGTAGAAGATGTCACAAAATGGTCACTAGGAGAATTGATATTCACAGTTTCCAATGAAAGTCTCCTAGCCCTCTTAAAATTCAACTCCAACTCGGGGTCATAGTGTAGGGGTTCTTGTGATGAGGATCGAGTACGAACCATACACCAAGAACTCGAACAATACATCTCCGAGCCAATCAAAGATCAATTAAAAACTAAATAGAAATAAGCTACCAAATATTCACAACTAGCACATATTCACACAAAACATGCTCAAAAACCTAAAAATATACGCCGTGTTCCCGGCTGTGGCGCCAAAAGTTGGGAGGCCATCGTAGTACCTCTCAAAGATACTATTTTTAAGCCATTTTTTGCTTACTAACTACAATTAAGTGGAAAGTCGGGGTCGTCCACGGAGATAAGGGATATTCCTAAAAGTTTGCTCATATAATGGTAAATACTACGCTAGATATAGATATATGCATATATATATACAAGCACATAAAAATGGGGTTTTTTGGTTTGGTTTTTCCTAAGTTGTGAATTTAAAGGCAAGTTAAACTAATAAAGAATACAATCACTAAAATGAGATTAATCAACAATTACGGAGTCTTGGGGGAAATTGACTTATACTTCCAGGCATTCTATCTATCATTGAACATATAACCTATTCAACACCTTTATTACTTGTTGTGAAGAAAAATCTTCCATTCTTCTCGGATAGTTGTTTACAAAATGAATTCAACATCTCTAGTTAAACCTCACTAATGACCCCTTAAGTTATTCAAGGCCTAAAGGTATCCCATAATGACATTAAATTCAAAGAATCAACAAGCTTGGTAACACTTATAAACACTACATCGTGTCTAAGAATTGAACCAATTCATGCATTTACACAAGTTATTCAAGCATGTTCAACACTCATTAACTTCTCACATTTCCTACACAAATAAACATGACAAAAAATTCGACATCATCACATTTACCTAGCACTCATCAAATCACCAACAACATTAGAAGCTCTAAATAATTCTTTTGGATTTCATATCAAAGAAGGGAGAATTAGCTACTTTCTCCAAACCCTATGACATAATCATACAAGCAATTCATATACTCAAACTTCCAATATTTTAAATGAATTCAACAACCCATTTCAAGAAAATCAATGAACAATAGCAAAGCATTAAAAAGCTTATAAATAGATCTCAAGACATGGGCTTAGAATCATAATCAATTGCTCCCAAGGTTAGGTTAAGGTACTAGAGTTCATACTAATTAACAAAAGAAAAATCAAACATGAATTCAAGAAGGAATTATGGTAGAGAATGGAAGAAAATCGAGGGTTTTCGCAGAAAAAATCGGGAGAGAAAAGTTGAAGAAGAAAGAGAAAAGTAATGAGTATTTATAGTATAAAAATCCCAAAAGGTAAGTTTGGGCAGATGGCCGATGCGACTCGCGACACATGCATCATGACTTGCGACATAGGCATCATTACTCACGACACAGGCATCGCGACTCGCGAAGGCCAGAGTACTCTACCCTCAAGTGACTTCTTCCTTTGGTCTTTATGTAGTTGCCTCCTCTTCCTTTCTTCGGGTCTTCATGGTCTTCAAAAGTCTTCATAGTCTTCAAAATAGATTATCCAAGGTCTTAAAATCTTCAACAATTACATCCTCTCATGGAATCCTTATTACAAGTGACAAAGGCGATAAAGTCACTCTTAACTCTAATAATAGGATTTCAAGGTAAAATACGGTATCCAAAGTATAAAATCTACCAAAAATGACCATAAAAGATCCCCAAAATAATGATATGGACATATCAATAGGCCAGTAAAAACCACTTTCCCAGATTTTCCTAGCAGTCCAGTTTGCTCCAAAGTGACCTCCACGTGTATAAGAATGACAAAACGCAAGGATTGAATGTACTTCATTACTAGGAATAAATCTCCTAAGAAATTTATCTACACAGTGTTTCCACAAAAAGGGATCATTCTACAAAATAATAATTTGTTTCACTTCTTAACTTATCTCTTTGAGCTTTAGAAAAATGGAGGGGAAATTTTTTGGAGAAAAGGAAATTGACAATGTCAGAATACCTCGGTTAGAGGTCCCCGACTGTGAACAATTGTTCATTGGGGAACTCTTTCCATATTTTCTTCTTCATTGGTGCTTTTACCTCAACTTTTTCGCATGGAACTAATCGGCTCAAATGATTAGCTACCAGATTCTGCGCGCGCTTCTTGTCTTCTACCACCAAATCAAACTCGTCCAAAAGAAAAATCTATCTAATTAATCTCGACTTGGCCTCTTTCTTCGTCATCAAGTGACGAATTGCAGCATGGTCAGTTATACAATAACTTTGGTACCATGCAAATAAGATCAAAATTTTTCTAAGGAAAATACCACCGCTAGCAATTCTTTTCTGATGGTGGAGTAGTTTCTTTGGGCTTCGTTGAGAGTCATGGATGCATAGTAGATGGCATGAGGAAATCTTCCCACCCTTTGCCAAGCACCACTCCTATGGTGTAGTCACTTGCATTGCACATGATCTCAAAAGGCATGGACCCATCTGGGGTTGAATGCAATCTTTGAAAAATCTTTTATGAACTGGCGATCGAATCTTGTATGACCAAGAAAAGAATGCACTTCGCGCACATTAGTAGGATAAGGAAAAGTTTGAATCGTTTCTATCTTCGCCTTGTCGACCTCAATGCCCTTAGAGGAGATAACATGGCCTAAGAAAATGCCTTGATCTACGATGAAATGGTATTTCTCAGAATTTAACACAAGATTAGTATCAGTGCAATATTTTAGAAATTGTGTTAAATTTACTAAAAAAAGTCAAAAAAATTACCATGAATAGTGAAGTCATTCATGAATACTTCAACAAAATTTTCAAAAATTCCTAGAAAATGCTTACCATACACCTTGGAAAGTGGCAGGGTCGTTTCATAGCCCAAAGACATACACTGGTAAGGAAACGTACCAAAGGGGCACGTCAATGTTGTTTTCTCTTGATCCTCAGGGGTAATGGCCTCTTGAAAGTAACCCGAGTATCCATCTAAGAAACAATAGAATGGATGACTTGCAAGCCTCTCAAATATTTGTCAATGAACGGCAATGGGATGTGATCCTTCTGGGTTATCGCATTTAGCCTTCGCTGGTCAATGTAACGAGCCACTCATTTTGGATACAAATGGGCACCATTTCACCCTTTTCATCCTCAACAGCCATCACCCCACCCTTGTTTGGTACCACTTGAGTTGGGGTCACCCATATTGGATAAATCATCCCCGTTTGAAGCAAGTTGAGGATCTCCGCCTTCACCACTTCCATCATAGGTGGATTTAAGTGACGTTGGGGCTATCGCATGGGATTTGCATCATCTTCCAACAATATTTTATGCATGCAAATGGATGGACTTATTTTCCTGCTCTTGGGTGAGGTTACTTGAAATTATGACTATTAGTGTCTCCCCTTCCCCAAGAAATGCATATTTGAGGTCACTTGGTAAAGGCTTAAGCTTAATCATCGGGGCTTTCACAAGTGATGAGAGGAATTTCAATTTCTTGGGCTCCTCTAGGAGTAGATGAGGAGGTTTCAATATCATCTTTTAAAGCATATTCAAGTCCTCAAATCTTTCCTTCAAGTTAGTGATCATGGAATATACACGGTATGCATCATTACAATCACATTCCAAAGCAATTAATAAAGAATCCTCACCATTTAATTCAAAAACATCTTGAACAACATCTTCAACAATATCTATAGCATGACAAGAATATTCCTCACTAGGATACTTCATAGAGCCATTTATGTTAAACTCTACTTTAATTCCATCAAATACCATGGTGAGGGTACCATTATGCACTTCAATCATCGTCCTTGAAGTTTTCAAAAATGGCCTCCCCAACAAAATCGGAGGGCATGTTTATCATGCTTCATGTAAAGGACATAAAAATCCATAGGAAATGTTAAGGAATCCACCTTAACCAACTCATCCTCGACAATACCCTACAGTATGCACTAGAAAAATTGGCCAATTGAATTACCACCCCAGTTTTGAGTAAAGTACCTAAATTGAGGCTTCATACAAAGAGTAAGGAATCACATTTATTTATGCACCTATATCAAGCATGGATTTTTCAAAATGTGTGTTTCCTATCATGCAAGGGATTGTGAGCATCCCGAGGTCACTACACTTATGGGGTAACTCTGTTTGACACAAAGCGGAGACATGTTCATTTTTCCAATTCTTCAACTTATTCTTGACTTCTTTTTTTCTATTCACAACACAATTCCTAAAAAAATTAGCATAACTAGGAATTTGTTCAATAGCATTCAAAAGAGGAATATATACCTCACATCTTCAAAAGACTTCGAAGATGTACTTGTTTTCCTCCTTCCTTCATTTGTATTTCAAAGCTTTCGGAAATGACAGTTCCACCACATAAGAGGGGACTTCCACCATCTTTTTCTTCTTGTGAGGAGGGAATGAAGGCTCGAGATTGGAAACCAATTTTTCAATGGTGATTTCCTCCTCAGTCTCCTTCTCCTTGCTCACTTTCTCCTTGGAAAATTTATTGGCCTCTTGCTCCTCTTCTTTCTCAAATACTGCAACCATTTTAGGCTCACTTTCAACGACTTCACCATTCCGCGAAGTGCCTACCTCTTTACTACTTCTCAAAGTGATAGCACTTGTATTTTGTCGAGGATTAAGGTTCGGTTGAGAAGGGAGTTTTCCTGAATCCGTCGACTTCATCCGATTCAAGATTTGAGCCACTTGACTCACTTGAGTCTATAAGTTCTTGATTCTTGAATCGTCCTTCCCTTTATATTTATTGGTCTTTTTTCGCACATAAACTCAACCTTCCTAGGGCTTTCATGACTACATCCTTTGACATCCTGAACTTTCACCTTAATCATCATATTTATCTTGAAACCTTTGGAAGTTTTGTTGAGGGTGGCTATAAGGTTGAGCATTTGGGCCCCCTTGTGCATTTCCATACCGGAGATTTAGCTGATTCCGATTACACGCATTTTAAGACTGATTTTGGTAGCATTAACCTCTTTGATAACCTTGATTCCCTTTATATCCTTGGTATCCCATGGAACTTACTTCCTCAACATAATCATCTTACGGTATAAATATTATTTTGTGGTAGCTTATTAGATTCGTTATAACATACAATCTCCGTCCCACAATAAACTCCTAATTTGATATTATGAAATCAAACTAAATCAATTTCAACCATTAAATTCTCATAATATATATGAAAGATTCTTATCATATATAAAATATTTTTAGATTCTTCATTGCATACATATTTTTTAAAAAAAATTTATGTAAAAAAATACTCCAGTAGTTAAAAATTGAAACAGTTGACTCTTAAAAGTAAAATAGGAAGTTTATTATGTGACGGAGGGAGGATATTTTAAAAATATCAAGTTTACAAGTAGTTTTAATTATCTTTAATGAAAAATACTAAGGATCAAAACATTGACAAATTAAATATTGAAAGTTAAAGTGTGCAGTTTGAAATGAGGAGAGGAAAATAGTTATATTTTTTTATTAAATAACCCCATCTGACGGTTATATGGTCTACAATAAGATTATGTAGCTTTCATGATGTCTGTATTCCTTTCATGAAGCAGACACTACAAAAAAACTCACCTGTTGTGACACCTTTTTTTAACAGTATAGACACTTAAAAGGGTCACTAAAATGATTAGTGACGCTTTCTGAAAGTGTCTTTATTTAGCGTGTCATTAAAATACTGCAACATGCATGAGCGTCACTAAAATACGCATGAGCTTCGCAAAATTTAGGACATGCAAGGAAGTCAAAATGAGGGTAACAGCTGAAAGCGTCGCTAAAATAAGCTACATCTACAAGCATCGCAAAATGTATCTTGAGCATAAAAAAATTGTCACTGATTACAATTCAGCCTCGCAAAATATTATAATTTACATTTCGGTAAGCCTAATTCTAATATTTGTAATTCATCACATCAACTTCCAATATTTGCAATTTAGCACACCAATTTCAAATAATTACTAATTAGCCAGCATAATTTCATCAAAAGTAAAGGTCAAAGAAATGTTGATGTGTGTGCACTCTCACAATAGAAAGGGGTCAGGCACCCAAAAAGCATACAGCACATCCCGATCTCTGAGCTCTTCTGGGATTAGAAAGGACGCACAAAAGTAACATGTATAGTAGAGTAATGAATAAAATAACAAGTATATTAACAGATAATTAGACACACTTCTATAACTGGATCATACCTTTCCATGGTTTATCTTCAACTCCAAATAATCAAATATGTCAGCATGCCACGTCTTAAGGTACACAGTGAAGGCACCTGCAGTGACATCGACTACCGTATAATGAATGTCAACAATGGCATGTTTTTACTCAGTGATTATTTAGACTGCTGCATAAATTCTCAGTCACACACAACTTTTAGTGGTATAGAAACATTGAACCACAACAATAGTATGCTAAATTATAAGTGGAAACAAAAATGCATTGTATAATCAATACATAGTTCTACGGTGATTGACAATATCAAGTCATATCTGCAATTAAAATAAAATTCCAGTGTTCAGTCAATCCCAAGAAGTCGAACTAAATCACAACATTAGCAGCAGTACTCATTGCTCACAAGTTGATCTCAATAATCTAACAAACTGTACAATAGCCTTATCTCTAACAAATCACATTCAATCTATACAAAAACACAAATTTCTCTACATATCTTAGCATTCAGCGAAAATAAAGCTCAAACCGTAGCATTGCAAACTCAGTACATCAACGGAACAAACTTGTGCTTAAATTCAATAACATACAACCCAAAAACTCCTATAACTTTGGAGTTTCAACAACATTTAAAATAATACTGCGAAAAGAAAAGAAGATGCAACCACATTAGGATGATGGAAATTACCTTTAAAAACCACGTCATCGAGTGAGAACATATACTTTTCGAAGCAAGTTTCTCCACTAATACATGGTCATCTGCAATTCAAGAATTAGAGCAATAAGCACAGTTCTGAGACAAATGAACAACTCAAATAAGAGAGTGAAGCTTTTTACTAGCAATTGATGCAGAAGATGGTTGCTTTGGGAATTAAAAGTTAGAGCCAATGAGAGACCTCGAACAGGGACAAAACTCGCATAGCAATCAGATACCGTAACGGAAATTAGGCTAACAACAGCAAATTTCTTAGTTAACTTCCAAAGGAAATTTTGAGTTCCCATATCATTAGTACTCCAAGAAATCGAATCAGCAAAAAGGACAGAGATTCCTATCTAAAATCTACAAAATAAAATCTAGATGCGGAGGATGATGCACCGAGACGATCAGTAGGAAACGACCACGTATTGAAACACGATGGAAATGGAAGTGAAATTACTCACTCTCCACAATCTACATATCAATTTCAGTCACAATTAATGAGAATATGGCAGAAATGCTAAAATCATATAGCTAAACCGTTCCGTAAGCCTGGGATTATTGTTAAACTTGGTTTTTTGGTCAAACTTCTTCCCACAAAATCCACAATGGCATGGCCATTTCTCATGCTTCTAGCGAACTTGACAGAAAATCATTCATTGTTCAAATACCAAGTTTAACTCTCAAAAATTACGCAAAGAAATGTAACAACAGATTCGTGGAAATTTAGAACATGAATTCACAATATTCGGTGTGCGGAGGACTTCGGCGATATAGATTACTAGCCCAATCTAACTGAAAACCTGTGAGAGAATGATACCGCTGCAGCGCTGTGATGTCAGAGCTAAATTACACTTAATAGAATTTGTGGTTATAGGCAGACAACGAAGTGCCCAAAAGCCAATATAAAGGCAAAGTCTTGCTAAAGGCAAAGTCTTGGAAAAGACCGTATTTAAGATTATGGAAAGACGGGGTTTAATTAAAACTATAAAAGGTAAAAGATTTTAGTTGCAATATTAAACTTTTACATACAACATGTAGTAGTCATAAAGTTTATAACCCGATTCATGCAACCCAAAAATTTTATCTTAATTTCTTCTCATTTACACTTTAAACCTCGTCTTTCCATGACTTTGGAAAGACCGTCTTTCAAGAGACGGACTCCAGATTTTTTCATGGAAATATCGTGATTGGCACGGTGAAAAAGTCTTAGACCTGAGAGTAAATTCATGGAGAGTTGTATCTAACTTGAATGATAATTGATATGCTATCTTCACGAGGTAAAATTGAAGGATGCACATCACCCGCTATATTTATTACACGCTCAGTGGAATATTTCGCACTCCTGTTTTTGGATTTATTTTTTTCCCAAATTGATTTCAATATTTGTATGATAAAGTCGGTTTTAAATCGACTATGGTTACACAAGGTCATTTTACAATGAGGAGACTAACAGGGTGATTTGATATTCATTTTTATATATACTCCAATAAGGTACTTATAGTTAGGAAACCTTTTAAGATGAATTTTTTACATATATAATTATAATTTGATCTTAAATTTTATAAAAATAAAGTTTTTTGTGACAGGTCTAACTGGTAATCGGTATAATAGGAGATCTTCTCTTAATTATATACCAAATATATATTTGTCAAATCAAAATAACATTAACTATGATACCATATTTACTATATCCCTGGGATACAGTGTACCGATTGTTCTTATAATATTCAGACTAATTAGTAAAAACAAATTAACTTTTTTTAATGTTATTTTTATTTTATCTCTATTAATTTAGGCACAGTCTTGGGAAAGACGGGATTAATTAGAATGATAAAAGCTAAAATTTATTAGATGCAATATTAAAATTTTATTATGCCACGTGTAGTAGTTATAAAATTTATAACCTGATTCATGCAACCCAAAAAATTTATTTTCATTTCTTCTAATTTGTACTTTAAAACTTTGGTTTTTCCATGTCTTATGGAAATACAGTCTTTCAAAACTCATTAATTTAAAATGTATAATAATTATATTTCTGACAATATATTATTTTATACCTCATAAGAGTTATGATATCTTATTTTAAAAATGTTATTTATTTAACCTCGATTTATCACTCAAACTTTACATCCAGTTTCATTTAAAATATTAATGTAATTAAATATTAAAGTAATTATTTGATGTGAAATAGTTATGTATTGCTTTTTTTAAATCTCAAGTTTTTCTTGAAATTTTTTGTTTTATATAAAAATATTGTATTGTTTTCTGAAATGTTAAATTACTGATTATCCGTTGTAATTTTTTTATATAAATTGACGTTTTAAGATAAAAATATAATTGGGATAAGTTTGCAATAAAATAAAATATTTAAAACATAATAAAAGTAAGGCTCGAAGATATTCTTTGTAGTTTAAGAATGGTAGTAAACTATTGGAAAAAATATATTTTAATAATTATTTTAAAATTTATTGCAATAATAGAAAAATAAAGAAGATAATTAAAATTAGAAATGCTCTAAACACGTTTTTCTGAGTCAAGAGATAAGGAAATTTGCCCGTTCAGGATGTTAGAGTGCTATGTACATCATGTTTAGGTTTGGTTCATGTTTAGAGTTTGGTGGACTATAATTTTCTAGGAAGTTTCTTCCAACCGCATGCAATTAAAGCGCGGGGAGCAATTAAAGTTTTGCAAATCTTCATTTTTGAGTCTGGTTTCGAGTAGGTGAATAATTATTATTTTTTAAGTGAATAAATATTGTTTTAGATTTTCTTGATTTAGTAATTAAATAAGTGAGAGTGCAATAAGAAGAAAGATCCCTCTGTTACATACAAGTTCAGAAAAGTAACATGGACAGTATAAAAGGATGGTAAATCATCACGAGAGGGGGAAAATGCAAGTAAAATCACCAGTAGGGAACATCCAAGGATAAAATTGAAGCACGTGATTTCTAGCAAAACATAACTTTCCTTGGTAGAGAGATTCGTACCAACAGGCAAATAATAAGGTTAAAATCTCTCTCAAACCAACAAAAGTTGATAACACAATCCGAACCATCTAAAGCAAGTGAGCAGCAGCAATAACATTACCAGTCAACGACAACCTTTTAGCAGTAGTATATTCAAGGTAGAGTCTACTGAGAATACAAATGCATGGTGTTCTTTCAGATTATTGCGACTAATGAACCTAACGGAAGTAAATGGAGACAAGCGGGATATCGATGTCATTGTCATCGTCGTCTTCACAAGCCACCACGACATCAAAGTGTCTGCGATATGCAGGAAGCTCCACCTTCGCCACATCCCTCGCCAGATCGACCAGCTTCTTGTCCATCCGCTCCTTATGCCTAGGGAACATGCTGTTGTAGAGCAGGCAGCTGCCACATGAAATGCTGTAGGCGTTCAAGCCTTTGTCGGAGAGCCAGTTGAGGAGTTCGCGAAGGGTGGGGTTGTTTTTGATAACCCACCTGTCCCACACCGTCCAGCTCATGCCTTGGTGCTTGATTGTCTTTGGTGGAACCGGCTCGGACATGGAGAAGAAGGGGAGAGCTAAGGTGGCATATGTGTTGCGATAATCCTCTACTTTGTGCCCTCCAGCGAGAACCTTGTACAACTCGAGGCAGACCAATCCAGTTGCCAACGCCGTGGATGTTGCAATAGCAGGGATAATTCTACCAGCAATGAATTTGGCCTTTAGCTTGTCCACTTCGGGAATTGAGTAATTTCTTGCTCTCATATTTGCAAGTGCAGCGATCATGTCCATGTGATAGTTTGTGTCATCATCCTGAATATACAACGAAGATGATGCAGTTAAGATTCTACCAAGAGTGAATATATCCTAAAGATAATGACTCTAATTACAAGAATTGGTTGACCAAATCTAACAAAGGGAAATGCAGATGATAATCCACAGAAGATGTAAGAGCAAATAAATTTCCATTCAGCAACTCAGCTCAGAATCTGATCACAAACAAAACATATTATGAAGGGATGCAGTCAGAGCCAAAACTCACACCACCTCATTCAAAACATGTAGGCACACCATATCAAAATGCCATGAACGTAGACTTTCAACTTGATGGTCACAGTAGATGAGGATGACTAATAAATGAGAGCACCACTGGAATAACATTGCACAAAAATCCATTGAACATATTTTAGGGATAGTAAGCTAACCTTCTCAAATTGAATTGGCTTCATCCTATACCCTGGAGTTAAACTCTCCCGACAATGCTCCAGCTTCGTTATCAGTTCATTGATCACAGCGCTGTCATCTATGGAAGCAGAAGATAAACTTGTAGCCTTCTCATCTGTCACAATCTTCACATCTTTCCTGGGTTCGAAATCAGGGACAAAAACTTGATTAACAGCTTCAGCTAATTTCTTTGGATTCTGGACCCAATCGGGGAAGGGAATACCGAATGTTTCAGCACGTAAAACGGATCCAGCCATGATGAAGTGAAGATGGCTGGAATCAGCATCAGAGAACTGAAGAGGACGGGGGAAACGCTTAGGGGCTGACCAGAATGGAGCCCCGGTACTGGTTGCGGCATCCTCAGGGAAAGTAAAAGTCAGCTGCTTCACTCGATTAGAAAAGTAATCTTCAAACCTGTAGATAAACAAGCATATTAGATTGCAGAAATCACAAAGACAAAATGCTACATTCCATTAAACAGCTGAAGTAACAGGAGAATTTTTTAAACGTTACCTCAGACGAGCCCATGTAATACAATCTTGGAAGGTTTCACACTTCTCCTTGCTAAGGCACTCAAGAACACGTTCCAAATTGTCCCTTGCCTGCGCATCACCAGCATTTATCATGGCAGATGTATATTCACTTGGATTCGAAAGATAGGCATTCACCTCAGCAGGAGTTTTCTCAAGCAAACCCTCAAACTCTGATCTAGCCCAGGTCAAGCAATGGTCAATGTTATGGGGAAATGAGTGCACAGTACACATAGGTGCCTGCTTCTCAGGTGGATCTCTTGAGGCGCCATAGTTCTCAGTCAGGTGAGGAATGACCATTTGAGTGTTGCATTTTGCACCAAGGGTACCAGATTCAAGAAGAGGCTTCTGGTAATATAAGCATCTCTGGTCAACATAAAGCCTGGCATTCACATTGTCAAGAGCATTGACAACGGTAGTCAAGTTCTCCCAGAATGCATCATCAAACACATTCTCAGTCTCCGAACCAACACGATTCTGCAAAGCTTCAACATGTAGATTGGGATTTATAGATAGGGCAGCTGAAGCAGCGACTGTAGATTTCGCCTGCCCAATGTTCCAATCACGAAACAGGAACTGCCTGCTAAGATTACTTTTCTCTATAACATCATCATCAGTAACAGTCAATTTTCCTTCTTTCCCACAAGAAACTCCCATTAGGGCCAAATTCTTCAGGAATTCACACCCAAGGGCGCCAGAACCAACCATAAATACCTTTGCATCTTCCAGTTTTTTCTGAAGTTTAGCACCAAATACTGAAATCTGGGCATCATAACGAGTGTTCAATGGCCTCAAATCACTAGCTTCCAGTGGTTCAGTGGGAAGAGACTCTAGTGAGTCAAAATAAAAGAACTGAAAAACGAAAGATTAGATGGATGGTGTTAGTAACAATAAGATTTTAGTTGACATTTCAGCTCTATCGAAAAACAAGATTTGTGGAGAGCAATGTATGAAGCTCATCATGCTGTCTGATGAGACATATAAATCCCAACAGTAATGAATGATGGGCTAGGAAAGGAATAGTAATGACCTGGTGAAGTGGATGAAATTTTCCAGAGCATGCCTTCACAACCTCCTGACCAACAATACCACCAAACATGGCAGCCATGGGATTCAACACAGCTCGGGAACCAAATGCAAAATGCTGTAAAAGCTTTGGGTTGATATCCTCCAGCTTTCCATCCCCAAGGGTTTCATTAATTTCTCCAGCAATAGATATCAGTTTTTGTGCATCCTCTTCCGAACCTGGAAAAGGGAATCGTCCATGGCCAGCAATAAATTTATCTAGTGCCAGAAAGGCCAAATGTAACAGAGGTGGACGATCGAATTTTGAGAAATCACTAAGCAGAAATTCGCCAGGATCTTTCACAGCTTCCCTCAGTGGTTTGAACTTCAAAACCTTAGGCTGCTTCACCTGTGTTACAATCCCACCTCTCTCATACATACCGAACTCTGTGGTATCTTCCTCAAGAGAAAAGGAATATGGCCTTGTATTACAAATCTTTCTTGGCTTCCCATCATTGAGTGCGGTCATTCCTATTACTTCTGAGAACACAACAAGATCCCCATCCTGAAATTCGAGCCTTTCATCATCTACACACGTCACAAGAGCAGGACTATCATTACTGATTGATGCAATGATGCCCGTATGAGGCTCCTCCCCATCAACATCAAGGACAGTAAATGAAGGGCCAAAATCACAAAATATATTTCCAAAAAGTCCTCTAACTTCAGTCTTTATAAAAGCAATCGGCGGTTGATGGTTGTGACAGAAATCATCAAAAGCATTTGCATCATCTAGACCAATATCAGTAAAAACTACAGCCTGCACAAGAAAAGTCATCATGATCACAGATCTGTCCATACAAATTACAGACCGAAAGTCATCAAGGTCACAGATCTGTCCATGCATACAACAGATTTGGGTGAGCATCAAAATGATTTGGGTGAAAACTACAGAAAATCTTATTCCATATGAAAATAAGACAACAAAGCTACAGAACTAAACCACGGCACAACACATAATTCCACCCAAGGCTATGAAATAATATCCCATGGAGAATAACTAATAACACTCCAACCAGAAGTAGAGCAAGCGAAGAAATGATGAGTTGCAACACGTGACTCAGGGTGTCAGTGTACAACTCTTATTAACTGAAAGCTAAGAGTGAGACAATACCCAAGAATGCTGACCAAAAGCTAGATCCATTTCCGCATAACCAGAGAGGATAACAAGCTACGAACTCTAAATTAGGCTAAGGTATCATTCAGATAACTGAAACCTAAAATGTTTCATATATGAACAATAAAATTCACTGACATTGATTCGGTGTACTGAAACAACAAAAGAAACTACTAGCCTAATGCTCAACATCATGCGGCCTGTAAAAAGACTTGCAAGGGCTTATGACAAAACAAGTTCCAAAAGTAACATTCAAACTATGCGGCTCAAATCAGCTAAGCAAGCTTGCAACTACGTAAAGGTCAGCCATACATGTTTCAAAGGAATGGTTAGACAGTACTAAACATTATCTTGCCAAATTAAATGAACTGTTGGAATTACACCATAAGAGTATAGGAGGAGTATTAGGGCATTCAAAATGAAGGCAGTATAAGGATTAAGGAGTGCTCTTTAAATGCCATGTCATTATTTTTGAGAGTTGACAACTTTTAAGAACCAGCTTTCAACAATGTATAACTTTTACGTAGTCCTTTTATAGGAGCCATATTCTACTGATTTTACTAAAAAAAATTAAAGCAAAGAGAGAGCCAATGACAAGCGTCATTCCTATACTTGTTGGTCTTGTAGGGAAAAAAGGTGCTACCTAAGTAGGGAGTTGCACCTATTAAGGACTTGTCAAGAATATATGGTCTTTAGTTAGGAGTACTCCACTACTCCTTAATAAGGACAGATCACTAGGGACCTACCAGTACCTACCATTATAGATACTCTCAAGTCTGAAGATTATTCACAAAAAGAAAAAATTCATAAAGGCGCATTAGTTGTGAAGATTACTTAGAAAATGAAACAGCAGACAGGCAACCGGTAAATCATATAATTATGAGGATTTAATGTATGTGTGTGTGGTGGGGAGAAGGGGGGGTGGGGGTCAGATCCCTATGTGACATAACTTGCAAAATATGCTAGCCAAATACAATTCTTCCGCAGCAACATCATGCAACTGACATTTGGAATATTACTCCCATGCATAAGAAATACTAGAATAAGCAGGCTATGCACAGTATAAGGCATCAACATCTACACACGAATAGCTAAAAAAGGTCAAAGAATCATTCTCAAATCCTGATTGAGAGACGTGCATCATGAAATCATCGAGAAACAAAAACGAAGAAAAAAGACTAACAGCAGCCCTCTCTAAATAGATCATCAGCTTTGTAATCCATATAAAAGTCCAGTCAAATGTCATACTATACCATATAGCCCAGCGAGTTTCATAGTCTCGATGAAATAAAGCAATACAGTTTGTAGCGAATCAAAAAGTATCAAGTAAATATAGAAAAATTCACTAGCCGTGGTATGCGACCAGCGAAAACAATACCTGGAAATCAGACAGCTGTTCTTTAGTCAACTTCTTAGAAAGAGCTGTAACTACCACAGTATTGTTAAGCTCTTGCAGCTTCTGAACAGACGCCAGTGCCCTGTTTTTACCAATATCATTCTCCGTGAAAACAAAGTTGCTTGACAGGTCCCACAGCTCAACCGAACCTTCATCGTGCAAGGTCACGGACTTCACACCAGCAAGTATCAGGTTCTTGGCTGCATTTTGTTACCAGGTAATATTATATTTCATACCATAAGTCATGAACCTTAAAAGAC
>JAULKJ010000007.1:13330404-13348915 GCA_032355405.1 Rubia balearica
GGAATCTTGTTAAAAATAGAAAATGTATCATTTAAAAGAAAACATTGCAATTAGATAAGTGTGTCATTAATAGAGAAACAGGGGAGTACTAAAATTGTGTGGTAACAATCTCCCGAGAAAAAAAGATTAATTGTAACATTATAAAATGGATCTAAAGGGGCAACTGCCAAATTTGAAAATTTGTCAAGTTATTGAGCATAGCTTAACACAAAGTCTTATTTTAGAAAATCTAAAATTTAGATCAGGGTTTATTGTGTAATTATAAGAAATTTTATTTGGGATGATTTTTTTTAAAAAAAATATGTTGATAATTTTAGGGACCTACTGTGCAATTATCAAATGATATAAATACCACAAAAATATCTGGATTTCCTTTTCCCGATCGAAATTCTCTCCTCTGATCGAAAATCTATAACTTCCACAAACCGCCGTTGTTCCTCCGCCACTGCATTTCCTCTTCGTCAGTTGGCGACGCGACGGAGCTAGGGTAATCATCGGTAATTTTCTTCTTCCGTCGTTGACGCCGCCAGTTGCAACCGTTCTGTTCTTCGGATCTGAGCTTTTGTTCCTTTTCCAATATGAGCTCTTCCGTCCACCGCGCAACCGCAACGTATCTTTGAAATTTACGGCGCCTCTGCAACTCGCTGGCACCTCTGCAACTCACCTCTGCAATAGCTTTGACGCTTCGATGCTTTGACGAATCTCCGATATTCACGGCGCCTCTGCAACTCACCTTTGCAATTGCTTCGACACTTCGACAAAATTTGTGATGCCTTTGCAATGGTTTCATTGCATGGCTCCACGGTGACGGCTCTGCGCATGGTGACCAGTGAGATGCACGAGCCAATCAGAGAAGAAAGCACTCGCGTGAGATGTA
Organism: Rubia balearica; assembly: GCA_032355405.1. Classification (NCBI taxonomy): domain Eukaryota; kingdom Viridiplantae; phylum Streptophyta; class Magnoliopsida; order Gentianales; family Rubiaceae; genus Rubia; species Rubia balearica. Next base: position 13,331,282 of record JAULKJ010000007.1, read on the forward strand.
CGTGCATGAGGTAAATGCCTCTGTCGTTGACGATGCTGATGTCGCTCTCCTCACTGCCGGAAAACCTCTACTGCGCCGGTAAACCTTTGCTCCTTTGAGTTTCCTTACTGCATCCTAATATGAATCTTTTGATGTGTTTGAATCTAAACCTCTTCTCCTATGATGTTGTTCTTTGATTTTGTGATGATGTTATTATGATGTGCGTTGATAATATGTTGATGATGTGTCGGCTGAGCTTATGCTTGTGAGAGTTGAGATTTAATTTAATTTTTTATTTTTTTCAAAGACTTGCTGAGATTTAATATTATTTGACAGAGTAGATGATCAGTAAAGATTCTTTGGTGTAGTGGTTAATACTATTGCTGTTGAGATTAGAGTTCTGGTGTTCGAATCTCACTATGACATTTATTTTGAAGAATTTATGTTCTTGATGTACATGCTGAGGTTTAATACTATTTTGACAGAGGGTATGTTAAATGATTAGTCTTGGGTGTAGTTGTAATTGTTTTAGTCTCTAAGGTTAGAGACCCAGGTCAAATCCCGTTAGGTCCATTTTTTAAGAGATTTTATTTTTGAGGTACAGTAATTTTTTATTGATGTTTGTAGATTTTTTTCTCTGATGTTGATATTTTTCACTATTCGGATGAGGTTATATTGATATGAGTTGATGTTTTTTCATTTTTATGGTTGATATGGATTTGATATTTGCAGTTTTTAGTTTTTTTCTCATATTGATGTTTTTATTTTTTCAATTGAGGTTTTGGTAATAAGAGTTGATGTTTGTAGTGTCGTTTTTCTACATGCTGATGTTTTTCATTTTCCGGATGAGGTTCGGATGTTAGGAGTTAATGTTTGTAACTTTTTGGTGATATAAGTTGCTATTTGTAGTTTTTTTTTCAAAAACAAATTGTTGATGTTCTATGATTTTTTGAGTGAATAATTTATACTTTTGAGGTAGCTTAGTTTTTTTGTTGATGTTTTTAGTTTTTTTTCTCTCATGTTGATTTTTTTTCCGTGTAAGTTTTAGGTTATATGAGTCGATGTGTTGTAGTTGTTGGGTGATATGGTTGATGTTTTGTAGTGTTTTTTTTTCCTTATATTAACATTTTCCATTTTCGGGTGAAATTTAGAGGATATGAATTGATGTTTTTAGCTTTTGGGTGATGTAAGTTAATGTTTGTAGTTTTTAAATTATTTTTTTAATAATTGAAGATTTGTTGATGTTTTTATGATTTTTATTTGATATTTTGTTAGTTGCAGTCGATGATTTTTCAATTTTTTGTTGATTTTTATTTGATTTATACTTCCTCCGGTCTCTAAATATTGACACTCTTCTAAATAACTGAGTGGTGTAGATTGAATTGGGAAGACAAAAAATAAATTCAGTGAATGAAAATAGTCTAGAATTTGCCAAAAGATGAAGGTGTCAATATAAAAAGACCATCCAAAAAAAGAAAGGGTGTCAATATTAATATTTTTTTGAAGGGAGTATATATTTTGGCTGCAATTTTTTAGTTGATGTTTTATGATTTTTCGTTAGTATTCTGCCATTTTTTGTTTATATTTTAAAATTTTTAGTTTGATGCTCATATAAATTTTTTGTATTTTTAAATATATTATTTATTTATTGTTTTTTTCCATATTGCAGATGGCAGAAAAATTTTGGGATGAAATTGGACAAAAAATTACTGAAAAATATTAGTTATATGTTCCTGTAAAATTATTAGAGATAGATTTCTAAAACTAGAATATTTTTAGAATTGCATAAATACCCTGGTTTTAGACGGTTTCACAACCATCTCATAGCTTAAACAACCTTTTTTTTAATCTGAAAACAACCTTTTGTTCTTATTGTCAAACAAAAGACCAATTACAGTTGCAGCACAGTGTCAGATATTTTGATATCATTTCCCCGCCACGGCAATCTTGATGCACTTGACCTTGTTGATGTGTAAGATGCATTCCATGTGTAATGAATGGCTTAGTTTATTAGTCCTTCAATTTTTAAAAATATTAGTTTATTAGAATGGATAGGAGTATATGTTTCTTATACATTTAGGGATCACAATGAAATGGATTTTAGTGGAGAGTCATCTTACATTCACTCTAATATCTCTAATGGAATGTGAGCGAAGATAGTTTTGACCGAAATGAGACGGGATAAGTGGCTGATTTGAGGGAGGTCGAGCTGGTGCGGCTAGTTTCGGCAATTAAGAAAGTTTTTGTTTTGCCTGAAAGTTTCGTCCCTTGAAAGTTTTTGCTTCATCCCTGATCTTCTCAGAGTTTTGGGGAAGAAAACGTTTTATTTTTATCGGTATAATTCATCCCCAAATATGGTCCTGAGTCCGCCATTGGACGGGATGAATATAAAAGTAATACCAATATTAACTAATTAAGTATTACTTTATGCTCAGCGTTTTATCTAATCCACTATATACCCATTATTTATTCATCAATTTTAAAATATTATTTTTAACTAATCCAACAGACCACTAATTTCATAATTCTAACTATTTTCTATTCATAGTTTTGTATTTCATAATCCTTTCATCTTCAAACTCTCTACAGATTCCTTTATGATTTGATCCATAGGGATGAACTGAAGACCCAGGTCGATCAGCTTTTTCGATGCATCTTTCACCCTCAGTAAGCCAGGCTGAGTGTCCCTTGGCAACCTACAGGCAATGAAAACCAGCATAAACGCTTATGAAAATGAAGCATGCATCGGAGTAAAGAAGTAATCAAGATAAATGAAGCTGTACTTTAGAACAGCGACACGAGATGTATAAGTTTCATGAAGCAGCATATGGAAGTTCAAACAGCCTGAAGCTAAAAGTATGAGAAAAAACTCGCCTTGGAACTTTATATTCAGGGCAAAGCTCAGCAACCTTTGCAGCAAAGTCGCCATAATGAGATATGGCTTCGACGCATAAATGCCTTCCACTTGCTGATGAGTTCTCGTAGACCAATATATGAGCCAGTGCCACGTCTTTAACATGGGCAGAGCCCATGAAGAAATCCTCGTACGCATCAGTGCATCCTATATTAATGAATGAGAAATTCAGTCTGAAATTACAAGTGTTGCTCCTCAACCTAATGTATTTGATGAGTTTACACTTTTTTGAAACATCAAAATCTTTCGGGATGTCTTTTCCTTTTCTTGTTTTCGATTCACAAACAGTGGCATAACTAGTAACCCTTTAAGCTCCTTACTCGTATTTCCACAAGCCCGATAATTTCACAATCATTTATCATTTGAACAGAAGTTTCACGAGCTAGGTAACTCCGAAGACTATTACCTTGCAGAAGGCGTAGAATCATCAACATGCTTGCATTCAGGGATGGGGGGAGGATAGGACCCATCACAGTGCCGGGATTCACCACAACAATGTCCAAACATTTTTCCTTGGAAAATTCCCAAGCAGCTTTCTCAGCAAGCGTTTTAGACAGTGGATACCATACCTGATCAGCTGAAAAATCAGTATGATCCTGACAACAAATCACAATGTGTCTATATAGCAAAGTAACAGCAGATAATACACTTCAACAATGGCTGGCCACATAAATCATATTTCACCATTCTACTCAGTTGAAACAAATAGTATCTTCTAAAACCTCTTTCAACCTTCTTTTTCCCATTTACTGGAGCTGATAGTTTTATTACATATATTTTGTACTTTCTCTAATCTCATACGACCACGAACGTATCTCAGCATTCTCATTTCTGCTATTCTCATTGTTTTCAGATTATACACTACAACTACTACTAAGCCTTTGCACACCTACATTCCCTAGTTTCCTGTTGTGTTACTGGGGAACTGTCCAGACCCTTTTAGACATATTTGTTTCCCTCTAGTTGGACTGTTACTATGTTTCTAATAGCTATCTCAGCTCATTTTTGCTATATTTGTTGTTTCCATATTCAGTTTATACACTTCAACAACAACTACTAAGCCTCCATCAGATTAACCAGGATCAGCTTTATGAATCATATCTCGCCATCGTATTCTTCCTATACAATTGAACTACTAAATACTAAGAGCATCTCCAATGGTAGGGGTTTCCATATTTTGAAGATTTTGACTAGAATATGATGCAAACAAATGAAATTGACTGACGGTCACAAATGAAATGTGGTGTATTATAGGTTTTCTTCTTTAATGCTACCGTCAAAAATATAACTTTAGTACGATGAATCGATGTCACAATATCAAAATGAAGAAAATTTTGATTGGACTCAAAACATATTATTGAATTGCCATCACTTATTCTTTTGTATATAAGTGATAGCACCAGAATGAATTTCTCCAAATATAAGCTCTGCTCGATGCTCTTAAAAGAAAATTGAGCCACGTCACATTAACTATTCCACCACCGTTTGCTTTATGGATTGTTAGTCTGTCAATATGACGTGCAAACTGACTTTTATCGAAAAACTTTTGCTGAGTTTATAATCAAACTGAATAATTTCCCATTGTTGAAGATTTTCAAAAAAAATTACCCCATTCTTTCTGCAGTAATCTTCATCAGCCCAGCATTCCTCATTCATGACTCTATCCGATGGCCAGTTAGGGTTCGGCGTGATCGCAGAAACCGACGAGGTGACAACAACTCGGCACACGCCGAGCTCCTTAGCCGCCGTGAGCACATTGATCGTGCCCTTCACAGCCGGGTCCAGCAGCTAGCTCTGCGGGTCCCGCACCCGGTCGACGATGCAGGGGGACGCGAGGTGGAATACGCCGGAGGCGCCGGAGACAGCGGCGGCGATGGAGTCGTAGCTGAGAAGGTCGATCTGGAACAGCCGGAGGCGGGACTCCGCGAATTCGAGCTCTTGGAGATGCTTCGTCTCTTTCTCGTCATCTGCAAAATCTGAACTTTAGTAATGGGATGAAAATAGAAATGGTTTCTTGGGAATGCGAGGACGTAACTGAGATCTTTGACGGTGGCGTGGACGGTGTAGCCGCGGCGGAGGAGGAGGCGGACGAGATAGGAGCCGATGAAGCCGCTGCCGCCGGTGACACACACTACTTCACCTTCTTTCTCTGCCATTTTGCTTTGCGAAGATGGATTCCCTCGGACTCGGAGTCTCAGACGATCAGTCCACTGTCCAGTGCTAACTGCTAAGTGGTCGAATATCAGTCCAGTCAATTATTGCATTTAGCGATCGAATACCACTCCAGTCAATCATTGCATTATCCTAGTATTTAAAAATAATGGGAAAATTTTGGAAAATACTGTATGGAAAGATGAGTAATAATTAAAAATATAAAAAAGTAAAAGATTTTAGTTGTAATATTAAAAGTTTAGTATACAATTAGTAGTAGTTATAATTTTATGGTCCGATTAATGTAATCCAAAAATTTTATTTTGAAATTCTAATTTGAACTTTAAACATTAGTATTTCCATAAACGGAAAAACTTAATTTGATACATAGCCAAATTAATTTTATAAACATAAGAATAAAGTGGATTCAACCTCCCAGTTTCTTATTTAGTGCACATATATCTCTTTGTTTTTCGAATGTGAACATATACTCTGTTATTTCAAAAATATTGTATGGTTATACGTTCACTTTTAAAGAATTGGGAGGGATGTATGTACAATTTTTAAAAACTAAGAGGTATATGTGCACTAAAAAAAACTCATGGGCATTGGCATTTTACCCTAAACTTAATTCGAAAAACTTAACCTGAAAAACTTTGGATTATTGCATTATCTCAGACGATCAGTTGAAGGAATTGCTCCAATGACTTTAAGTGTACTGTATATACAACTCTTTAACTTTTATTTATTTATTTTTAGTACTGATATAACTTTGATCGAAATGAAGAAGGGGAAGTAGTGATTGAAATGCATAGGTAGTCAACAAGGGTAGTCGTTGGTTTCATGTGGAAAGATCATAATACCCTATAGTTAAATACTCCCTTCGTCACTGCAATCATTATCGCATTGTTTAAAAAATATATTTGACCGTTAATAAGTTTATCTTTCCTATAATAACGACAAATAAACAGTTGATATTTAGAACCTACTAGTTACGACGAATTATACAATATCACCTACGATGATATTATTGTTCATATATCTATTCAAACTTTAATAGAGAATATTATAAAAAATAAAAGTGTAAATAGAGTTGGGACAGATGCAGTAACAGAAAAGTGTCAAGTGCTTTTATAATAGTATATTTTGCACGAAAGTATCAAAATAATTCCCAATTACTTGAAAGTATCAAACTAATTTTGGACCCATCTTTTTTTTGTCGACAGAATTTTGGCCGAAATATCCGTAAAAGATGGATTTGCTGAAGTGCGATTCTAAAACAAGTTTTTTTTATTTATTTACATTTGTTAAATTTCATGGGTTGCCATTTATCTAAAGTTATTGGAGACAAAGCATATGAAGAATGTCTAAAAGAAGAGGACTTTGGGCTAGCCGGAAGAATTACAAGCCTAGAGAAAATTGTTGTAGCATATATTAGTAAAAACAAGATTCAGATTGTTCAGTTACTTTTATAAGTGTAGATATTTTATGAAGCAGTACAAAATAGTGTTATTTCTTATAGGTAAGTGTTTTCCAATAATTGATGAATATGTTTTGTTTTCTATGATTGTGGAAAATATTTAAAAATTACTGATCCAACCCAAAATTTTCAAATTTTTGTTGGTTGATATAACCCTAGAACTCGTGTTTGTTTTGATGGTGAGTAGCGTAAAATCTATTGAGTTCCCCACCTGAATGTTGATTCCTCGCAACCTGTCCATTGTTGATAATCTACCCAAAGCCATCATCCAAAAAAATGAATGAATGTTTAGATAACAATTTTTTACACCAAATTGCCCTGGATATACCTTAGATAACAATGTTTAGGGTTATTTACATTTTATAACTCTGACTTTAGGTTGAAAGTGTCAATATTACCCTGCAATTTGAGAAAGTGTCAATCTAACCCTAACTTATTGTTGTATGTGCCAATCTAACCATAACTTTTGGAACAATTTTGCCGATATACCCAAAGTCTATTTTTTGGCATTGGCCGGTTAAATTCTGGTGAAGATGAAAATAAAAATGACTAAAATACCCTTTAACTAAAATATGAAAATACCCCTAGCCAGTGTTAAAACTAAATATTTAATAACAAATATACCCTTATAAATATTCTTCTTCATCTTTTTTAAAACCAGCGCCGCCGGCAACCGCCACCGCCACTGGCCGGAATCTGGAGTTTCGCTGGAATCCGGTGTTAAGAACGAAAGTGTTAAGACAAACATAATCATATTTTTTCAACCAAAATCATATATTTTCCCCAGTTTTTTAAATAACACAAACATAAAACAAACACTATACAGAAAATTCAGCTCAACTAAAACCAAGAACACATACACACATTCTGCAGAAAGTAACAAACTAAAAAAAAACCAATTTCAACCAAAATCAAATATTTTACCTAGTTTTTCCAATCAAAACAAATAGAAACCAACATTAGCCCTAATTTCAACACCACTAACAAAAAACCATCACCAAAACACGAAAAAACCTAGCAAAAACACACACTCTTAAGCCCAAATTCCATCAACCAAATCCAAGCAAGAACACCGAGAAAAACATATAAAGCAACACACACCCCTTTTAGCATTAACCATCCATAGCAAAACCCCAGTGGCCAAAGGCCAAAACCCCATAAATCCAATTCAGAACTTACACAAACCACTACTCCAAAAAGCATGCAAAGCCAAAGAAATCAAATTCACGCAGTAAAGTCATACACCTAGTAATCCTTATAGAGTAATCAAACAAAACGTGTAAGGAATTCTACATAATTGGTACTAGAAGTAGTGGGAACAAACGAGAATTACCAGATGATTAAAGAAATAAAAGAACGTACAATTGCAGGAAACCGCCGCTGTCAGAAACCCTCCACCGCCGCTGGAAATTCCTCCACCCCTCTTGCTACCAATCCTCCGCCCTAGCACCGCCTCTGCTTTACCGATCTCCTCCGCCGCCAGATATTCCCCAACTTTCTCACGCCCTAGCCCCGCCTCTGCCCTAGCCCCGCCTCTACCCTAGCCCCGCCGATCTCCTCCGTCGCCAGAAATTCCCCTACCCCTCCCGCTGCCACTCCTCCACACTAGCCCCACCACTCCTCCACACTAGCCCCTCAAATTCAGATCTCGCGGTAACACCAGCTTTCTCAGTGAAAGCATCACGTTTCAAAGAAAGGAAGAGAGGCTGGAGCAGGAAGAGAGGGTGGAGTGAAATTAAAAATGAAAGAGGAAACATAGGATGTCAATGTGCGATTAAATGTGAAATTATAATTTTTGACTCTTTTCTTTTTTTCATAATAAGGGAATAAGGGTAAAATGATATTTTCACTTAATTCCGACAGTAAATAGGTTGGCTAAAAAGTCAACATGATCAAGGATTATTTTGACAAATTTTAAAATTGCAGAGTTATATTGATACTTTCAAACTAAAGTCACGATGATTTTAACATTTTACTCAACAAATTATTGACCCAAAAACCCAAAAAGCGGAATGCAAGAAGGAAAACGGAAAAGTGACTCTTCCCTCCTCTTTTTCCCACCTCCCAACGGCACCACTGCCCAGTTTCACAAGCCCAAAAATGGAGGCACAGTAAGAATTAAGAAACGAAAGAAAGCCTTCATCGGTTCATCCATGGCTTCCACCACCACATCACCCTTCCTTACCACCATTATCCTCTCACTAGCCCTTTTCAGCGCCGCGCATTTCCCTTCTAGGGCTCTCGCCACCACGGGTGTGAACTGGGGCCGTGCGGCGTCGCACCCCCTGCCGCCGCCGCAGGTGGTGGAGCTCCTGAAGGCCAATGGGCTCGCAAAAGTCAGGCTCTCCGACGCCGACCCGGGTGTGCTCGAGTCGCTCTCGGGCTCCGGCATCTATGTTACTGTTGGTGTTCCTAACGCTATGCTCCGCGCCTGGAATTCATCCTTGAAGGCTGCGGAGAATTGGGTACATGATAATCTCACCAGATATGTTACGAATGGAGCCACCAATGTTGTTAGGATAGAGTAAGTGTTTCATGTTTGTGTGTATGTTTTATTATTGTTTTGATTGTGAGATGAATGTAAAAACAATGCATGATGAATTTTGGAAGATTTTTGTAAAGTTTGTTTGATTTCATGCTAAGAAAAGGGGGAAGGAGAAGAAAAGATGGGATTTAGAGTTATATGGTAGAAAGTTAGTGCCTTTTTGTAGTTTAAAATCCGGGGAAATCTTTCTAAATTGGCCTTTTGATGTTGGTTTCTTTTTGTTAGTAATCTGTCCTTCTCCAATGAGGAGATTTCCTAGGTTAGTTCAAGTTAACTCAACTCAGGCTCTCTGATATCAAGATAGATTTCAAGTTATTTTGGACTTGCATCTAAAGTCCATAACTTATATTAGTCATTTACGTCTTTAAGAAACCAATGTACCAATTTCAACCGCTCTTGTGCTTAATGCTTATTTCCCGAGTCTGTGATGAGTTTTACATCATCTGAAAATGGATTCTGTAATGAGCAAATTGGCTGGAGGATTAGTTGTTGCAGTCTTGCAGAAGGGAAAACTATCAACCACAGAAAATATGAAGTACTCTAATTTTTAGGTATATGGCTTTTGAGCTAGTATGTTAGTTTGGTAGGTTGTGGAATTCTTGGAGATTATCTGTTTTCTTGTTTCTGAACTGATTGAGCTAATCTCATAAGTGTAGGAATCCAATATATTTGCAAAGTTAGATGTGATGTATTTTCATTTGTTTTATGTTGCGAGACCTAAAAGCCTTGTGTTTGAGGATCTATCATTTCCTCGGGCCATTTTGGTCCTTCTTCTGAGTACTATTTCTTATCGCGATTTATGGACTATTTATTGCATGTTTACAGGTACATATCTGTCGGAGATAATTCATTTCTTCAAAGCTACGGTGATCAGTTTTATCCTTTTGTTGTTGGTGCTGCCATGAATATCCAGAAAGCCCTAATGAAGGTTAACCTTGCAGACCACATTAAGGTTGTTATTCCATGTAGTTTTGATGCATTTCATTCGGAATCCGGCCTGCCTTCGCAAGGTCAATTCAGACGAGATGTTAACAAAACCATGTCTGAGGTTCTTACATTTCTGAGCAGCCATAGATCTCCGTTCTTCGTGACAATCTCCCCTTTCCTGAGTTACCACCAAAACAAGAACGTGTCCCTCGACTTTGCTCTCTTCAAAGAAACAGCAAAACCTCGCAAGGACAGTGGTAAATCCTACAGAAACACCTTTGATCTGAGCTACGATACACTTGTAACAGCGTTGTCAAACGCGGGGAATCCTCAAATGGAAGTGGTCATCGGGCAAATTGGTTGGCCGGCAGATGGAGCTGCAAATGCTTCATCATCAGTAGCCCAAGATTTTGTGAAAGGCCTGTTGAATCGCCTAAGCAGCGGATCAGGAACTCCAGTTAGGCCCCGGAATCCACCTTTAGAGACCTACATTTTTAGCCTACTAGATGAGGATCAGAGAAACACAACAGCCGGAGATTTTGAGAGGCACTGGGGAATCTTCACTTTCGATGGTCAAGCCAAGTATCAGGTCGATTTAGGCCATGGCTCGGGGAAGCTAGTGAACGCGCAGAATGTTCAGTACATTTCGTCCAAATGGTGCGTCGTGAATAACAACAAAGACTTGTCGAATCTGAGTGCACCGGCTCAGGAAGCCTGTTCTGCTGCAGATTGCAGCACATTGTCACCCGGCGGCTCCTGCTCCAATCTCTCGTGGCCACGCAACGTGTCGTATGCATTCAACAGCTACTTTCAAGGACACGATCAGAGGGCCGAGAGCTGTGTCTTTGGCGGGCTAGGCTTGATCACCACGGTTGATCCCTCGTTTGATGGATGCAGGTTCGTGATCGGTCTAAGGAGCTCGTTATCGATGCCCCTTTACAGGTTTTCGATGTTCCACTGGATTGTTTCACTAGTTTTAGCCGTTTTGTCCTGTTTAATGTGGGAAACATGGTGATTGGGTGAAGTTCTTGTTTAATGCCTTGTGTATCTGTTGCCATTCTTTTTGCTGGTTGTAATACTCCCTCTGTTAAATTAATTGTTAAAATAGTAAGTATATATTTGGAGTGAGTAAATTTGGAGTGTCGAGTTAAAAAGTGACTAAGTAAAATATATTTAGAAATTTAACTAACTAAGATTAGGAGATATTCTAATAAATTAACCTTTTCTCAGAATAAAAATGTTAGATCATGTTTGATAAATGAAGGTTAGTTGTTGACTGTTTCATTTAAATGATCTGACTAAATATTATTTATATCAGCTAATCAATCAAATCATACATGTAACATCTCACATTCATCTGTGATCTAAATCTTGCAAAACTAGTTGTTTACATTGGCAAAAATGTGTCATTTCACTTTTGCCATTTTCGAATAATCTTTTGAAGGCGTTTAAAGCAAAAAACTACTGAAGGCGTGCCGCAGCCGTGGCGCTTCCTTGAAATCGTGTTCCAACATTCTCGTGACCCGTACGTGATAGACGGTTCTAATGAAGCCCGAATACCATAGACCCGACCCGGAAAAAGCTACTAAAAATATCCCCAAGTCGTTTCGTATATAAATCCGCGAAAAATACCCTAATCCTGAACTCTTCCCACTCTATCCGACTCGTTTTAGTCTGGCTTTGCACTCGAACGACAGTATGTACGGTCAAGAGGGAGATGGATCTGGCGGCACCGGAGGCTATGGCGGCGGCTACAGAGCTTCTGGAGGCGGCGGTGGCAGAGATGGAGGTCATGGAGGTGGCGGAGGATACGGTGGTGGCGGAGGCGGAGGATACGGTGGTAGCGGAGGCGGAGGATACGGTGGTAGCGGAGGCAGAGGTGGTGGAGGTTACGGTGGTAATTCAAGAGGTAACGGTGACCTAACCACTGTGTTTAACTCAGTTGACTAAATTGAATTTTGTAAAAGTTCCTGGACTGATTTGTTTGTGTTTATATGTGATTTAGATGGAGGCGGTGGCGGTGGATACCGTGGTGGAGGCGGTGGTGGCGGATACCAAGGAGGAGATCGCGGTGGTGGCAGAGGAGGTGGTGGAGGTGGACGTGGTGGTGGAAGTGGCAGGGATGGAGACTGGCGTTGCCCTAATCCAGGGTATCATTCTATATGTTTAGATATCTTTTTATTTATCTTTTGTAAATATAAAGCGCATGAATACCTTTCCTAGCTTCCCAGACTTTTCCTGTAGTTTTCCTTACAAATGTTATGCAGTTCTTAATTTTGTTGATTGTGGTTGATTTTGGCATGTATGATTGCAGCTGTGGGAATTTGAACTTTGCTAGAAGAGATAAATGTAACAAATGTGGTTCGCTCCCTGCTTCTGGTACTGGTGGTGATCGTGGAGGAGGCGGTGGTGGTTATAGTAGAGGTGACGGTGAAGGGGGATACGGTGATAGTCGAGGTGGAAGAAGTGGGGGAAACAGGGGCGGTGGTTATGGTCAAGGAAGAGATGATGGTGGTTATGGTCAGGTTCCTCCCGTGGCTCCATCATATGGTGGATCAGGTGGTAATTATCCCCTACCGCCCAGCAGTTATGGTGGGAATGCTGATTATCCACCTGCTGTCGCTGCTCCGCCTCCTCCAACAAGCTATACTGGTGGGCCTGGTTCATACCCCCCATCATATGGTGCCCCTACCAGCTATGGTGCTAATACGCACTCTGATTCACGTGCTGGTGGGAGAAGTGGCTCTACTGGAGGATATGACGGAGGCTATGGAGGTGGTCAAAGAGGTGGAGGCGGAGACAGTGCTCCACATGAGGATGATGTTAAAGTCAAGCAGTGTGATGAGAATTGTGGGGACAATTGCGACAATGCAAGAATTTACATATCAAACTTGCCTCCAGATGTGAGCATTGAAGAGCTTAGAGAGCTTTTTGGCAGCATTGGACAGGTAACGTTTTTTTCTTTTGTTTGTTACTTTGTGTGGCTTGCCAGTTATGCCTAGTTGGATATCCCAAAATTATTTTGATAAATCAGTCTATAAATTTTGCTTCTTTAAGTCCCTGGTTTATGGATTGTATCATATATTCTGATTATACTGTGCTGATAATTAATTAGATTGTAGGCTAAGTGTATGTCATGTATAAAAATAGAAACGAAAGCTATGCTTGACAAATTTTTTATGTAGAAGTAACCTTAAGCTACACGCTTATCTTTTAATTTTTCAGGTTGCTCGGATCAAACAAAAGCGAGGATATAAGGATCAGTGGCCTTGGAGTATAAAGCTATACACAGATGAGCAAGGAAAGAATAAGGGAGATGCAGTTTTGTCCTATGAAGATCCTTCTGCAGCGCATTCGGCTGGCGGTTTCTTTAATAGTATAGCCTCGATATTTCTCATCATCTTTCAGTCTGCAGTAATATTCTATAGCCTGCTGATCTAAATATGCTTCACTTATTCTATCAGATCACGATCTAAGAGGTCACAGGATCACTGTTGCTATGGCTGAGAAATCTGCACCCAAAGCAGAGCCAAAATTTGGGTAATCCACATAATTTCTTATGTTATTATGTTTTATTTGAATTTGTACGGTTGTATTTGAGTAATGTATAGTGCATGTCTTCTACTATTTGCTTTAATGGCTTATGGATTTCACGCTAGTTGTCAATTGTGTGTATAATATGTCTTCGATAACTATCATGAAGTGTTACTGTTCTGAGCACAAATCTAGTGTTTTCTTAGATCACCAACATTTGCATTTAAGTTGGTTGTTTGCAGAATCTGTACTGATTATATAGTGTTCAGCGTTGGAAGTTCATTAATCATGTATCTTTGATTCGTTCTCATGCAGCCTTGCTTCTGTTACCTTGATCTTTCATTGGCTAGGGACTTTCATTGATCACGTAACAGTTGTGATATTGTTGCTGCAGACCATATTTTTTGTGTCTGCTAATTTCTCGTATTTTCTGTTATCATCTCTTGATTGAAGTACAGTTGGTTACTTCTAATCTTATTGGTCTAATCTACTTTTTGCTTCTTGATTTGTCGTACTAAACTGTCTTGGTAGTTGCATGTGCTGGTACTCTAATAATTGCTTTTCCTATGCTTTACTGGGTTTGTTTCTTATGTTGATTAGTTTTATGATTATGCTACACTGCACCAAATTATATGGCTATTCAGATCAGATACGGAAACCAGTTCATCTCTCTGAATCTACTGACCGATCATAATATTACTAATCTGCTATTCATTTTTGGTGATTCCATGTATTGATTATCCGCTCGTTTTACAGTGGGGGTGGTAGAGGTGGTTACGGAGGTGGACGCCGAGACAACTATAGAGACGGAGGAGGTCCTGATAGAAATTACCATGGTGGAAACCGTTCACGCCCATACTAGATCTCATCAGTATATGTACTAATATTATGGAGGGAAGGGTTTTTTAATGTATTCCATTTGCGGATTAGTTCTCTTACTGGAAGGTAGGTTCATTTACTCCGAACGATGCCCTCCTTTTGTTGTCTACCTAGCTGGCGGATTCTTTTCCTCTTAAAGCTACAGATTGATTTGAACTACGTGAATGTTTTTATAGAGCCAAGTGGATAATCTCCAAATTGCTGCTTAAGGTAGGTTGAGATATTCAGGTGAGTGCTGCTTTCTTTAGTAATTGCATACATCTGTCAAGTTGGTGAATCCATTTTACTTTTTAAATAATTTTAGCTGGTAGATGTTCCATACGAGTTTTAGAGCCTATCTTTAATGAAAATCCTCGTTCTACAAGCCAAAGGTACCTGATAATCTTAATGGAGAATGGGAATGATTCTTAAGAAGCTGGTGCAGCCATGGATCTTTTCAAGCTCCATGCGTGGTTAATGAAAGACATTTGAGCTTGTCACCCTCTCTAGCTTGCAACCTGCTGACAGGATCTGTGTGCTCTTCAAAATGGCCTTCCCTGTTTTGAACAAAGAGCTGCTCTTCTCCCTTGTATTTTGACAAACCTCCGGCAAAATATTTTTCTCTCTGCAGGAACTTGTATTTGAATTAACGACACAAACAGAATGATCTCCTCGAGTCTTTAGCTATCATTATCTTGGGATGAATAGTCTTTTCTGTATTCAGCATTCGTTCAATATTCTAATTTTAACTTTGCTATTATAGAGTTTACGCAGAGTGTTTGGATGCCTCCATTAAAATTTTATCATTAAATATCATCAGCCAGCTCTCGCAGTGCGCAACCAAACCAGAGACGAAGAGAGGAAGGATGAGCTGTCACTAGCAAGCTGTGGGAGATAGGGATAATGTGTTATTTTTGTGTTTTCGTATGGGTACAACAAAATCAAAGTAAACCATTGTTTCAGAGAATTGTTAAAGCAAAGCCATACGGCTGTAGATTGAATGTTTTTTAGGGAAGATGCGAGCTAATCCAGTTCAATTGGAACCAGTATTGTATCTCTTGTGTAGTTAATATCTTGCGTAGTAATTTGACTCTGCTCAGTGCAGACCACTGCATTATCAGACATATTACTGCCCACGTTACGAACAAAAATGGATAGCATATATTCCGCTTTACATCGTATCCAACTATAAATCTAACTAATAGTATCAATGACAGATTCCTGAAAATGCTAAGGTAACATTTACATATGTGCGCTGGGTTGATGAAAGTTGTAAGTAGCACTTGGGACAAGAGGCACTCCAACAGGGCCATACTGAGGAGAGGCATTGATACTGACAGCCTGCGTAGCCTGAATATGGAATGCATATCAAAGTTAGTGTGCAGTGAATTTTTCCAGTTAAGACTGGCATTACAATGTTGGGCAGTGAAATTGATGCATAAAGTGAAGTTCCATGGCTGAGAAACCTTTGAAAATTATAATCAGCTGACATCTTCCTAAACTCCAACAATACGAAGATTTCATATGCGTGTATAGGTTAGTGCACTAGAGCAATATCAGTAATAAAGAAGCCTACGGGGGTCCAAGAACAGTCGTGCATCAAGATTTACTCCTTGCTTTTTCTACATTTCATGATTTCAAAGGAATGATGGTGAACTCTAATTCTTTAGCCTCCTCGACATAATCTTTTAGTCTTTCATAACATATGACGTATGTCCTTCAATTTACAAAAGTATGGCTGACTGGTCAGAAAGAAAACTTTACTAAGCACAGCTACCTCAATTATCAAAACATACTGAAGCGTACAAAGTTTAGTTTATGTTTTCTGCTAATGATGAAGATTGAAGCTAAATGACCCCTTTTGCTGGCACGATTACTTCTACATCAGAATGGGAAATTGAAAAAACTAATTCATCTTTTAACGAGCTAACATTCATAATAGTAGTAGATAAAATCAGAAACAACAGTAAAATAAAAAAACATCCTTCATAAAACAGGAAGTGATTACATGAACCTGCTGCATGATATAGTGCTCAGAATGAAAATTCCCACCATATGCATAGTCCGCAGTCGCATATACAGAGGGGTACGCAGGACCTTGAATAGAAAGGTTTCAAAAGTTAGTACGAGGATACATTTGAGATAATGGCATCCTCTCAATCTCACATGCTAGGAGGAACTTTTCCATGCCTAAATCAAAGCTTACCTGGAGGAGGAGGAGCGGCGGCCGCTGCCTCAGCAGCTATTGCTCTCTTTTCTGCGTTTGCAAGCTCAACTCGCAATTTCTCAATTTCAGAAGCCAAAGAATCCATATTTTTCTCCATTATTTGGCTTTGTTCAAGATTAATGACTTGCATCTTCTCCTCGTACTCAACGGCAGCCCTTTTTATGTTTGAACAAGCACGATGTGAAAAATCAATGTGCGAGTGTGAGGGAAAATATCATTCTAAAATACATGAACTTACGAAAGAGAAAAAAATACAAAAAACTAGGATATCCCAAGTAGACGAAATTTGTCCACCAGATTAGTTAAAATTTCTGTCTTGTTCATGTCCTCGACTAAAAGAGAATGACATGGTCTTTCAATATCTTGTTTCAAAAACTGCTTTTCAGTTTCTTATTCTTCCACTATTAGTTCCCCTCTGCCCCTAATTCATCTATCAGTACTATATCTTCTATTCCTTTGCCTTTCGTGGTAATCACTCAATTCACACAGTCTAAAACCCTAAATCCATTACAAATTTGATATAAATAACAATGCTTATTAAGAGGACAACGGAGCAGAGAACAAATCATTATTTTGAACTAAGTAATCTGCCATAGTTTTCTCATATAGAAATGAACAAAGGAACTCATTTTTCATGTAATTTACCTTCCTTTCTCTACTTCCTGACGCATTGCACGTAATTCCTCTCCAACGGCAGGCAATTCCGCCAATTCGGAGGGAGCCACTGCGAGCTCGTTGTTTATCTCACGCAATTTCAATGCCAATTCTGTAATTTCGGTAGACATATTCTCAATATCCGTCTTTACCTGAGAAAAGTCGGCGCTCATGCCGTTAATCGACCGGAGCTCCGCCTCCGTCTTGAGCGATCTCTCGTAGACCTCGCGCAATCGAGCATCGCACTCCGTCTTGATTTTGGCGGCCGTGGAGGAGAGCTGGAGAATATCCTGGTCGGCGGCGTTGAGCTCCTGCTTGAGCGCGATGTGAGACGCGGCCAGGCGCTGGTTGTCGCCGAGGAGGAT